>JAPYYV010003086.1:0-30359 GCA_030522625.1 Copidosoma aretas
TTTAAATGGGAAATCTTTATACGCCTTGGTCTAGTACTTAATGTTAATATTAAGGGCTGAAACTTTCAGGGAATTTTTTTAGAAGTATTTCCAACAAAACTTTACGATGGGACCGAAAAAAAAAAAATAACCGAAAAAAAAAATCACCCTAACATATATATATATGTATATATATGGGACATTCCACGTCAACCGTAACACTCGAATGGCCAAAATTTGAAGCTACCAAAAAAATTCTGTTAGGGCTCAAATTATTTGTGTAGCGTTGGCTTTTAAAATCAATTGGGCATTTTTGAAAATGTATGATAGCGGATGCAATTTGGCGGCCAAAAGCTTGAAAAAATCAATTTTCCAGCATAAAAAGGTTGTAAAAATAGGAATCTGCAACAAGTGAGGTTCTTTTTTGTCTTAAATTACATAAGACAGATGCTTGTAGTCAGGTCATGTTGTAGCTTAACAAATTGTAACAGGGCGGATCCAATATGGCGGTCAAACCTTCAATATGGTAGCCATATTTTTTTATATCAATCGATTTGTAACAAATCTAGTTTACGGGGATTTTTTGGGTTGCTGATAACGAATTTGGAATAAAATTTGCCAAACTCAAAATGGCGAATTCGAAATGGCGGCTACAATTTTTGGAAATAAACGGATTTATACTAGACTTGTAGTGCCCCAAATTTTCGGCTACAAAAAAAATTCTGTCAGGGCTCAAATTATTTGTATAACCGTAGACTTTAAAATTTAATTGAGCCTTTTTGAAAATTCAAAATGGCAGATGCAATATGCCGGACAACTTTTTAAAGAATAATGAATTTTATATTAAAAAAAATACTATATGATGCTCTACGGAATTCTATGTAGAAATTTTTCTTTCCGATTCTTAATTATAATCGTCGTTTTTTAAAGGAAATTTCATGAATTTAAAAAGTTTTTTGAGCTCTATAAATTTGCATAATTTCCATTTTATATTAAAAGGAATCGCCGCACAAAAAACCCAAGCTACTGAGGGCTAATTTTGCGTACGCTTATAAATTGATAGCGCAGTCCTTAATAAGAATATTTTTTTTATTTTACGCACGCGAAAGTTGTTTAACGTACAAGTTAGTACTGGTGGGGCCATCTATGAGCTTTTCTCAAGTTTATACTTTTATAATTTAATAGTACGTAGTTCATCTATGCATATAATGCCAGAAAGCAGCTAGAGCCAACCTAATGGCAAAAAATGTCTAGTCTAGTTTTGTGCAAATATCTCCGACCATAGAAAGGCGTCTAGAATCCACCATATCGCTGGTTGCTCCCGAAGTACACTCGGTATATGAGCTCTGACAACACATGCAGTTCGCTGAGTGGCCAAGCGCTCAGATACCATGTTTCTGGTGGCGCAATAAAGCAAAAAATATGTGGAAGCCTATCCTATTTGATTGCTGCTACTTGTAAAATATGACACGGGTCTGATTCCGGTCTAGCGATTCACGGGACTTTCAAAATCGTGTCAGAATATGAAACAGGAAGCAAGATCTGGTTTAAGATCGGCATCTCAAAATCTGACTATAAATGTTCGCTTAAGATTACCGCAAAGATTCGCGGCTGACAGCGTGCGGCACTTGTCGAAGACGTGCATGGTTATATTTTATTTACAGTTGGTAATTGTTTTTTTCATACGTATTATACACACATAGGTTTATTTAAATTTGTAAGGCTGTCAGTGAAATATCACTAGGCACAGTTTTGATGGACGGCAGACGTAGTCGGACGCGGCTATGTGGCCGCGGCCTTAATGATGGGTTTGGTCCGGTCTCGGTATAATCGCTTAACTCGCAGTGATTTTAGTGATATCGCAAGATCGGAAATAGACCTTATTTCTCCTGTTTGTACTGCGACTTGACCTGTATATGTACAGGCCCTTATTGATGTTATTTTCGATAATATTTTATCCCATACACGTTAATTGCGATTAATAACATTCTCAGATATAAGTCTGCATATATTTGTTATAATTTTTAGTGTTGCTTTATTAATTACGGCAAAAGGTAGAATGCTTTTAAAAACTATTACATAGCATTGATGTTTGGGATAATGGTATAATAATGCGTATTATTATAATACATTCTAGATTACAATTCTATAATAACAAGTGGTTGGGCTAAAAAGTAATATATTAATTGTTAAGGCGCCTGATAGAATCTTCGCCTTAGGGGTAAAAAAATATTTTTTGCGTTATTAAAATTTGTTATCAATAATAATTAAGAAATTTTTTTGCAGTGTGTTAGCCTGAAAGAGGTAGCATCGTACAGAGAATATTTTGACCAAAAGTATTCAAGCAGAAGTACGGACAATAACACCCAATTGGTTAAGCATTATTGTTTGTAATACTTATATCACTACTATGACATAAGAAGTTAGGCCTAAGTCAAAATGAATTAGGAGTTGCTATCAAGAATAGTTAAATATGAAATATACAGCATACAATTCTGGCTTCTGTAATCTGCTGCCTTATAAGCAGATTGTGATTGCAAAAGTACATATTTGATTAGTTGGTTATCATTCTCTATAATACATGGTAATATTGAGATACTAAAAATGCAGTCTGAAAGTTTGAACAAGAAACAGCGTTTAGATAGATGCGTCAATCCATATAGTCGTGATGGTCATAGGGGTCAAGACTTACGAAATATGTCAAAATTTAGGTTAGAAAGATTTCCTAACCTACATACACAATCAAAAATATGTAAAAACTGTCGAAAAATATTTTACATTGAGGGTACATCATTCATGATATTCAAGGTAGCATTGATGACAGCATCAATGGAAGCATAAATGAAAGCATTACTAAAGAAAATGTCCCGTCTGCTAAAGATTCAGATATTATTTCACCAAAAAAAAAAAAAATGTATCTCTCTAGAGAATGCCAACTAGAAAATTTACTAGATGGATCGAAAGAAAAATTTCATAGCTTAGCTGTTACTGATTCTCTTCGTGTGACTATTCTCACCATAGCTCCAGATTCCTGGTCTCTTCAAGATATTGCTAATGAATTTGGCACATTCACACGTTTGGCCAAAAATGCCAGAGACTTGAAAAAAACTGAAGGCATTTTGGCATCTCCTATGCCTAAGCTTGGTAAAACATTGCCATTGCCCACAGTGCAGAAGGTAATAAGTTTTTATGAAAATTATGTAAACAGTCGAGTAATGCCAAATATGAAAGATGTAGTAAGTATTGTGGTAGATGGGGAGAAGAAAAAGTGCAAAAACGCCTACTACTAAGCGATAGAAGTCATTTGCATTCAGAATTCAATGAAGTCAATCCGGAATGTTCGATAAGTTTAACTAAATTTGCAGAACTGAGACCACAGTGGTGTGTGCTTGCTGAAGTGAGGGGAACAGACAGCGTATGCGTCTGCACAGTCCATGAAAATTTTAAAGCAACGCTAGATGCTTGTAATATAAAAAAATTGACTGTTGATTCTGAATATCCTATAAAAACTGATAAAGATTGTTTTAAATTTGTACTCTTGAAAACTCACACTACGAGTGCTATCAACGAGAGGGCGAAAATTGTCCGAGTTTAGCACGCTTTTCGTCTTTTGTTACAAGTATTTTTGATGATAAACATATTGAAGAAATTAGTACATGGCAATTGACTGATATTTATACGTCAAATAAAGAATGCCTGCAGATTAAAGACTTTGTGGAAAAGCTGTGTGAATTATTGGAGAAATTAGTACCCCATCATTTTGTCAGTAATAATCAAGCAATTTACATTTCAGAGCGAAAGAACAACTTAAAAAAGAGTTAAGTAATAGTTCACTGTAACTTTTCCGAGAAGTACGCCTATGTGGCACAAAATGCAGCTCAAGCCTTTCATTACAATAATGAGCAATGTAAGGTACATCCTGCTATTTTTTACTATAAATCTAAAGACGATATAAAGCATCAAAGTTTTATTGTACCATCTTATTCAACGTCGCATGATACTGCAGCTGTTTACGTTTAACAACAGCTGTTAAAACCTGAAATAAGAAAAATTGTTCCTAAATTGAAGAGAATTATTTCTGTGACAGACGGAGCCAAGCAGCATTATAAAAATCACTTTTAAATGTGCAACTTGATTGATCATTAATCGGATTTTAGTATTTCTGCAGAGTGGCACATGCATGCTACTGCACACGGTGAAGAGGCTTGCGATGGTTTAGGGGCATTTTCTAAACGGGAAGCTACACGCGCAAGTTTGCAGGCAAAAACTACAGGAACACTTTTAACATCAAACGATCTCTTAGAATGGGCTAAACAAAAATTTAAAACCATGAAAATTTTATACAATAGTGCATCACTTCATGAAAAAATCAGAAAACATCTAAATAAACGATTAAATACAGCTCCCACAGTAAAGAATGTTCAGAATGAGCATGCTTTTATTGTGGAGAATAAGTCTTTGGAGGTAATGAGGTACTTAAGAGCGAAACAGTTTTGATTTGTACGCAATATTGATGGAATATTTTTAATAAAATTACTATGAAATCAGTATTGTTTGTAGCCATTTACAACAATTGGACAACAGACCTCTGTTTCGTAATAAGCTAGCCGATACATCGTTGTGTTTCGCAAACTTTTATGATACCGTGATGTCTTTCTATATCGGACTAAAATATGCAAATTTATCAAGTTAAAAAACTTTCTTAAATACATGAATTTTTTTTTTAAAAACGACAATTATATTTAAGAATTGGAAAGAAAAATTTCCACATAGAATTCCATAGAGTATCATATAGTATTTTTTAAAATATAAAATTCATTAATATTAAAAAATTTGTCCAGCATATTGCATCCGCCATCTTAAATTTTCAAAAGAGCCCAATTAATTTTGAAAGTCTATAGTTATACAAATAATTCGGGCCCTGACAGAATTTTTGTGGTCGGTCCAAATTTTGGCCTTTCGAGTGTTACGGTTGTGGTAATGTTAGTGTATATATACTAGTGAGGATACGCCCCCTGAACGCTCTGCGTGCCAACCCCCAGATTTTGCATGGAACCTCTAGGATTATATTAGATAACCATTGTTAGCATTTTTCCATGTGTAAAATGATTTGAATCAAGGTGTACTTCTATATGACTGTTATGCAGGGAAGTAGGTCAATGATTTCCAATTTTTCCTCCTTAAAAAAAATGTATTTATAGTGAATTTTCTATGATTAAAAAAAAACCTGATGTGCAATAATTCGTCGCTCTGCTTGATTCCCGCAGGCAGGCAAAGCTCCACAAGTATGTATACATTTATAGAGCTCGCAGTGGCTCGGTCGGACCCTCTGTGATTTTTTACATTTGATTCTATTTCTCGCAATGCTCCTTGTTAAGTATCCTAAGTAGTGTATCCGTGTGGTACCAAGACGTATGACATTATGATTATAAATATATATATATATATATATATATATATATATATATTGTTTTATTATGTTTATTATCGCCCTAAGGCCCACAAATGTAGTATTTGAAACCGTTGTTGCAATACGCCTTACGATATTTAGTTCGTAGTTATCAATCAGTAAAAGGAACAGTGGGTTAAGAGAGGGGGTTATGATATATAGATACATAAATCTTCCTATATTATATAGTTGTATAAACAAAAGATAGCCCAATCCTCCCCCCGCTCCCCCCTCCGCTCACACTATGCTCTCCCCTGGCTTACCACAGCTACTCCTTAAATCATGTAGTTATTCGTTCTATCTTACGTGATCTTTAACCCAATATTTTTGCTGTTAACTCCCCACTGCCCCCTCTTCGCTCCTCGAAGGTCCTCAACTACCTCCCCCTTACCATTCCCTCAGCACCGCCCTATCACCTTATGACCTATTCCACAACACACACACCCACAACTTAATAATCAGTTTATGCATATACTCGTAGATAATTATCAGGTTTCAGTTCGATTTTTTCATTCTACATGTTTAGAGATTAACATTATATTATCAAATATACAATAAATTAATATATGGGTAGAAAAAAATTAGCTCTTACTACCAAGACATTGATTGTATAATATTTAAATATCTTCCTAGATTATATCGTTACTTCGTGCGGGTCGTAAGTAATAGCCTTCCATGCCCTCCCACACGTTATTCCCATTGCTCATGAGTAAGATAAAAATACGGTAGAAATATGCTATTTTCTGATGATTTTCTATGGTAAGTCTGAACCACCACGCCCAATCAGCGCCCCGCGCCACTTTTAAGTTTGCCACCCCACTACACCCCCTTATTTTGGCCGTAGACCGAATACGTCCTTCCACGCCACCCCGTGCCCTCCATTTTCGTTAGGTTATCCCTTACTTAGCAAACGATTTGATAGGACTTAGAATTTCTCTGAGTCTAATATATTCCCTCCCCCCTACTGCCCTTCGCATTTTAACCATAGCCGAAGATGGCTGGCGACACCTGAAAGACACATTCTCACCGACATCTCCCACAAAGAGACGAATTACTCTGATTATATACAAATCCTTTCACCCAACCCCCTAACATCGTCGAACATTGCGGAAAACAACCGACTGCAGCTGGAGTCGCTCCTTCACGGCCCCTCGGAATTTTTTGTTTTTCTAGGGCTTATTATTTGGCTAATAAGAGGCACAACATTAAAACGTGACCATCAGTAATACAACTGATGAAACAGATAACGGAATACGCGTACGCTCGAGCGTGACGAAATATAAGTAAAATATAACTTAATCACCGAGACCTAAATAACCAAATTGACTCGCCCGCTTACACTGTCTATTAACAGATCATTTATTCACTAAGCGGTAAAGATTTTAGAAAATTGGATCGAGTGCTCACCTCAAATCATACGATCATATAATATAGGAAGATATAAATATATATATTCGCCCCCTGCGCTCCCCGCGCGCCAGCCCCCATATTCCAAAATTTTTATTCTCATTTCTAAATATTTAATTTAAAAGTTTATTTTCAATATACATATATGCATGCAAATCTAGATAACCAAAGGGATCTTACAAACTTTTTCTAATAATTTGAACGATCATAGCCAATATATGGAACAGTATGTATGAAATGAGTTTGCTTATTTATAACAAAATTGTTAATAATTTAATACCGATGATTACTCTAATTGGTACTTAAGGTTAATATTGATGGGTATGTATATGTATACAATATTTACGCACTCATTATTATTACAGAAACAGTTATGTGATATTTATGTTATTTTTGACCATTTAAGAATTAATTATGGATATTATTTTATAATCAGATATCATTTTAAAACTTGTTCTTACCATTTTTAGATGTGAATTTCTTAGTTTATTATTTTTTTATTTTTTTTACAGATTTGTATATACTTCTACATCTCCTTTTATTGTTTCATAGGTATGAAAAAAAAATTTTCTTTTATATTAGTAATAATATTATTTTCAAAGAGTAACATATGTAATTGATTAAACATACAACAACATGGTAAGATTTCTTTTTATATTTACATAATATTGTGATTTATAACGCATAACATATTTTTGAACTTTTAATCTTCACTGCTGTGCATTATTTATATACATAAATATCTTATATTTTCACATGAATCATCTTCCGTATGGATCTGAATCCATTTTCTCCCCTTTTTCTTTGCTTTTTTATTTCTTTATCCATGCCTACCATGTCCGCCTCAAACTTCCGTACATGGGCGCGTCCAGCGAGATCGGGCTACCTCGCACGTGCGGCGCATTTTTCGCTTAAGCACACTGTGTTTAACTAGCTTGTACGAACTAGGTAAGATCTAAAGAAATAAAAAAAAAAATTGAAATTGATAGATTCTGTCCTGTTAGTCATGATGGAGCCAATATCTTTTTCTCAAATACCTTTTTTCGTGTCGAAATATGGCTTTGTATTTTTTGTCGTTTCTCTGAAATTCGACAATGGGTCAGCCACGCTTGACAGACAACAATATAGTTATAGTCAAAGCTGTAGACTCACTAATTAACACTTGACATCCACCAAAACATAGTTTACGTTATGTATAAGTAGAAGTCATGACCTTCACTTGATCCGCTGGATAGTTCACAAACAATGGAATTTGGAACTAAAAAAACTCCAAAGTTTCAATTTGTCCTGAAATTTTTTAAAGGATCGTACATTACTGTACTTAATTTTACGTACTAACATAATCGTATGTTAGTAGGCGGAGATAGCAAACTATCTGAAAAAAAATAACATTTAGATTGTGTGCAAGAGTATGTAAAATCATTGAATTTGAAACCTAAGTTTACCAATGGACGACCTGGACGATACTGGCCAGAAGGTTTTTTCGAACGTCACCCAGAACTTACAATAAAGATGGCACAAAATTTAATCAAGGCACGGGCAGAGGTAACTAAAAAGTATCTGAGAGAATGTTTTTTAGGAGTTCGGTCGTTTTGGAAAAGTATAAACATGCTCACCTCAAAACCCTCTCAAATCTTTCATTGTTATAAGACAAGTGTACAGTTGTGTCCAAAAGCCATAAATGTAATTACCACAGAGGGATCAAAAAAAGTTTGTAAGCAAGTTAACGGTGACGAGAAAGTAAAACTTGACTACCATGTTTATGTACAACGCTGAGGGCACTCGTGACCCATTTATTAAAATGTACAAATATAAAGGGGCTATTTTCGAGAAAGTCTTGATATTATTTCCACGTGATTGGGGCTTGGGAAACTCTAAAAGTGGTTAACGAGCCATTCAGACTTTTATGAATACATAACAAATGTATTTTATCCTTGGGCAATTGTAAATAAGCTTGAGTTCCCCATAGTGATTTACTTTAATGGTCATTTTTCCCATGCTTCTATACTACAGATAAGATTCTGTAATGATTACAATATTGAAATTCTTAAGTTGTTTTCTTACTCTACCTAGATATCTCAACCGGTAAATGTGTCTTTTTTTGCAACTTTGAAAGCAAGCTGGGCAAAAACTGTTAACAGATACTCATATAAGTCGTCTGAAAAAAGAGCATTGTCCAAATGTTATAGTAGTGACACTTAAGAATATGAAAAATGAAGGTTTAATCGTTTGAAGTGGCTTTAAGTGCACTGTACTATGGCATTTTAACGGAAATGCTAAGGGTTATGATATTTCTAGTACAAAAAAAGAAGAAAAAGGTCATAACAACACCAGAAATAACTATTCATAAGGTAGGTGGTGGCTTTTCGAAAGAATTTGTGTAATCTCTTGATCAACAATTACACAACGATTTAAAAGTATCTGAGTGAAGAGAAATATGGTATGGTAATAAGAAAATCAAAGGTTTGCTTGAGTATTGGATAAGACTAAATGAAAATATAAATGTAAATTCAAAGAGCATAGAGAGATATGATAGAGAATTAGCTTCAATACAGTCATAAGAAACTCTTGGTACCTCATTTACATCAAGAGACAGTAGAACAACAGTAGTTACGTTTATTTTATTTGTACACTTTTGTTATTTACATTTTATGTGGCAAAAGAATCAATAATTGTACTTTAATCATACTTACACTTTTTAACAGATATTAACTTATTTAATATTATTTTTTTTACTAAATTTACTTAGAACAGTTTGATTTTCATCATGCACTTTGATGAACTTCTTATGTAACAAAATTTTTAGCTAGAATTTAATTTTTTCGACTCACTTCATTTTAATAAACTTAAGAAATTTTTAAATATAATTATGTTTAATTTTGTAACAAGGATGAGAGATAAAAATATTTTTTTTATGCACTTTTCCAACTAATGAGTTTTTGAGCATAAAAGTAATTCTCCTCGACCTAAAAATTCCACTTGTACCGGTGACACAAAGATCACACATTATTTGTCATATAATTCATTAGCAAATAAGCACAAGAAAAAGAGATTCGTCAAGCAAAAAGGAAAAATTGTTGGATGAAAAAAAAAGGAAATAAAAGAAGCCATAGAAGCGAAAAAAGCTGTTGACGATAGAATAAAGAATTAAATGTTTAAAAATGTAAAACCGAGCCAACTAAATCTTAATAATTTTGCCTAACTCTAAAATAAGTCAAATCGTTCTTTGTATAAAAATACTTAAGCAATGCTTAGTGAAAAAATATTTCTTATTCACAAATACAAATTTGTTTACTTTCACATTTAAAAAAAATATTATATTCACCAAACATAATATTTTTCTAATGTGTATAAGTAATTTTTGGCGTGGCTCATAATATGGACATATAGTATAGGCCAGATGGACAAAGTAAAGACAGAAGGCCCATAATATAAACAAAAAATTACTAAGCTTTTTATTCACTAAATTTTTTTGTAAATTTTTTTTTTACATTTTTGCTGTAGGAATTTTTTTTTTAGAGTCTAGTGCTTCGAATAGTGCCAAAACATTATTGTTAATTAATGTTTTTTTTTTTAATCGATGGATAATTAAATCGTCGTCGAGTAACTTGCCCATAATACGTACCTTTACCTTATAAGCGTGCGAGTGTTTTTGGTTATTTGGTTGTAGGTACTTGTGTTGTATCATATTTTTACTTTGATCGAAACATATACGGACAAAATTAACGTGACGCATGTAAAGCTATTGTAGAACAATCAAAAACGAACAAATAATTTTCTAAGATGGTGCGCAGGCGCTCCCGTAGCCTATCGAAAAAATCTGTTTCTATTTACGATCTCTAGGCATCTATGTTCTTGGGGGTAAAAATTTTAGAAAATTGGAGACAGCTATGCCATAAGAGTAAGGCAACTGTAGGAACCGTGTTTTAGGTGCAGTGTGACTTAGCAGAGTACATTTCTTTGCCTAGATCCGAATAAAAAAACCAATCCAAACTGCGGCAAAACAAAAGCAGGGGGAGTCAGTGCTGACCTTAAATCATACAACTCAATAATATAGGAAGCTGTTAGATTAACTGGGACAATTTGACATGTTATACTTAACACTATAAACTATAAAAAAATTTTAAGAGTACTAGATAAGCTGGGGGGGGGGCAGAGGGGCGCGACGATGAGAGGGGGAGCTGAATTAAGTAAAAGTTTTATTGAAAATCACGGAAAAACAAGCAAATAACTACGTAATTTAGGGGGGAGACAGGGGGAACTGACGGGGAGTGGGTGGAAGCCAGTGCTCACCTCAAATCATACAACTATATAATGTAGAAAGATGTATACATGAGTATATATATATATATATATATATATAGCCAGCTACTAGATTTTTTATGGTAAATCTGGGATTATATAAGATAACTATCGATAGCATCTTTCTAGGTATAAAATAATTTAATTTAAGTTACACTTCTATATGATCGTTAGGCAGGGAAGTAAATCAATGATTTTTAAATCTTCCCCCTTTTAAAATATGTATCGTAAGAGAATTTTCAATTTCTAAAAAAAAAACGTTACTCCACTGGATTGAAACTCGCGATCTCAAAGATACGAGCCGTGTACCGTGTTGAGTTATTTACGAGCTACCTCTGTTAGTAAGCTATAGATTACTTACTACCTTTAATATTTTAGTTTATAACTTACTTTTAATTTAGATATTGAAATTCTGTTTATTTATAAGTTTTTTTAAATTTTTGTTGATTTACAAAAATAAACTACCAAACAACTATTTAATTATGTTTTTTAAAAATTAAAAAAAAATTTAGTTGCAGCTTTTGTATGTGAAAATTTTTGTTTCTTTTTTTTTTCGTTTGTTAGTTTTACATAAATAAATTATAATTTTCTAAACTTTTACACTTTTTTCAAAATTTTTTTTAAAAAACTGTCGCAGATATAATACTTTCTATTATAGGTTCATAATTACAAGGTTCTATAGATGAATTATTTTATTCTTATTGCGTCTAATTATTTCAAAACTTGAGCTGGTATCATTACCGAACCAATTTTGGCGTTATCAGCCACATCTACATATATTGTTTGCCGGAAAAGTATAACTTGATACATGGGTGACCTAGTTTTTTATTAAAAATTTTTTCTACATAAATGCTACTTTCTTCTCGACTCACTATAAATACACGATTTCATAATTACTTCTGAAATAATTATAATATCCCTACTCTTCTAATAACCCAATTATTAATAACAACAAATATTGTTGACGTTGATTATTTGTTTTCCCTTTGGATATTAGGTTAAAGTATATTAGGTTAATTGGTTATTGGAGCAAGAGATTTATATTTGTGCTTTTCTTCAAAACTATTTCGAATTAGTCGATAAATTATTCATCAATGAATATTATAAGCGGGCGAGTAAATTTGGTGATTTGGTTTGTGGTGCGTGAGTTTTGATGTATTTAAATTAAGAATTGGGCTTAAGTGTACGTTTCGTCTATCCAGTATCTGTTTTATCATCGGTATTAATGTTAGTCACGTTTTTTCTTTTCTGCCGTAGCAGAAAAAAGGTGATTATTTTTAGACGTAGTAGAAGAGCATTGTAATGAAACAAATATTTTCTGTTAGACAAATATGGACCTTACTTGCCCTAAAGTCTAATTGGTATTCTACGTTGGTTAAAGCAATTGATATCCAGTTAACGTTGTCTATTTACATTATGATCGAAAATATAATACACCTATGTAGTAAGTACAATACAGAGATTAATAGTGCTTGTCAAATTTTGATTGAAAATAACATTGTTTCCGATAGAGAATCCTTGGCAATTTACATTTATGTTATAGTTTGCTAGACGACAACGTAACTATGGTCCTTACATTCCTGGTTTTCATTCAACCATGTCCATGAGTCGGTAACTCTGTCCGATTCCTGTAATAAGGTGTGATTATCCTATGTATGTTATCCCGAATCCCAATAGACTGCTCCGCTTACATTCTGCATTACTAAATAAATTATTTATCAACAAACAGTGTTAGCGGAAGAGTATATTTTGTTATATGTTTATTGGTGCTCTTATTTCATTTTTTTTGAATTACAAATTAAGCTTAAGTGTACAGATTTCGGGTAAGTATCTGTTTCAACAGCTTTATCACTGCAGGTCAGGTTTTTTGTTTCCTGTCTTAGTAGAGCAATGTTGGTTATTTTAGAAGTAGTAGAACATTGTACTAAGACAATCGGTTTTTTTTTTGAAAAATTTGGAGCATCATTGCCCTAAAATCTATTTAGTTTTCTCCTCTGTCAAAAGCATGTGCTATCTAGCAAACCTTGTCTATTAACATCATGATAAAAAATATAATTCACCTATATAATTACAGGAAAATAAATTGCTCATCTTATTTTGTATGAAAAAATCATGGTTTGCGATTAGGAGATCTGAGCGTATCACTGCTATGATATACTTTCCTAGACTACAGCAGAATTATGGTTTGCACACACCTGGTTTTTTTTGGCACCATGTGCATTGATCAGTTGCTTTGCTTGATTTCCGGAATAGGGTGTTATTAGATAGGGTATTTTTCGATGTACTTCATTCCATAATTTAATATACTCCTCTGTTGACCCTTTGAGTGTATGAATAATCTTTTAATAGACAGTGTAAGCGGGCGAATCTATTTGGTTATTTAGGTGTTTTAGTTACATTTTATTATTATTTCTTAACGCTCAAGCGTACGGTTGTTTTGATATCTGTTTCATCAGTTGTATTACTCATAGTTACCTTTTATTGTTGTGCCTCTGTCTATTGTCTAAATAAGACGTGCGGGCAAAACAGAAAATCCTCAGGGGCTGTAAAGAAGCAACTTTAGCTGTAATCGGTTGTTTTCAGCAATGTTCGACGATGTTGGGGGGTGGGGTGAAAGGATTTGTCTGTAATCAGAATAATTTGTCTGTTTTCAGGAGACATTAGCAAAAATGTGTTTTTCGGGTGACGCCGGCCATCTTCGGCTATGGTTAAAATGTGGGGCGGCAGTAGGGGAGAGGAATGTATGAAAGTCAAATAAATTCTAAGTCCTTACAAATTTTTAGGTAACTAAGGGATAACCTAACGAAAATGGAGGGCACACAATTGCGTAGAAGGACATATGCGAACTACGGTTATGATCAGGGGGGGGGCAGATAGGGGGTCGTGGGGGGTAGACTGAAAAAGGGCAGGGGGGCGTTGATGAGAGAGAGTGGGCGTGCTGGGTCAGACTATGGAAAATAATCAAAAATTAGCATATGGTCACGTTATTTCTACCTTACTTCTGAGCATGGGAAAAGACGTGTTAGGGGCGGGGAGCAGGGGGGCTATTACTTTTGACCCGTACAAAATAATTATATGATATAGAAAAATATATATATACATATTAAAGAATCAATATCTTGGTAGTAAGGGCTACTTTTTTTCTACCATAATGTTATCTTATTAAAACATGAAGAAGGGAAAATTTAAAATAAATTCAAATTATTAAATCCTATGCATGGACTCATAATTAAGCTCTGTAAGTGTGTGTGTGAGTATTATGAAATAGGTTATAAAGTGATAGGGGAGCTGAGAGGGTGGTAAGGGGAAGGTAGAAAGGGGGTGTAAGAAGCCGGAAGGGAGCTGAAGAGTAGTGAGGGGGAGCAGGGGGCAACTAACCCGAAAAAAATTGGCTTAAAAATCACGTAAACTTTAACGAATATCTACGTGATATGAGGGGGAGCTGTGTGGAGCCTGTGCGGAGGAGGGGGATGGGACTAACTTTTTTTTATACAACTATATAATATATATTCCTATAATATATAGTTGTATGAGCAATAGTTAGTCCCAGCCCACCGGCTCCACCCCGGCTCCCCACAGCTTTTCCTTAAATCACGTAGTTATTCGTTTATTTTACGTGATTGTCAAGCAGATTTTTTTTGGGTTAGCCCCCCCACGATCCCTCTTGCTCCCTTTTAGATCCTCCTATCACCTTATAACCTATTCTACAATATTAAGACACACAAATTTATTATAAAATCATGCATATGAATGTATAATTTGGTTTTATTTTGATTTCTCCCCTCTACATGTTTTAAGATTAACATTATATCAAAAAATGTTGAATAAAAAAACAATAGGGTAGAAAAAAAGTCGCTCTTACTACCATGAAACTAAATCTATAATGTATATATATATATATACATATCATTCTGTATTATACACCTAATGTGTGTGGATCGTGAGTAATGGCCCCCTCTTTATGCCCCCCACAGGTTTTTTACATGATCAAGGTAAAAATTGGGTGGAAATATGCGAATTTTTTATATTTTTCTGTAGCATGTCTAACCTAGCACGCCTCCCTGTATTCCCCACACTTTCTATGCTCCCTACTTTCGTTAGGCTGTCCCTTTCTTACCGAACGGTCCTCAAGGACTTAAAATTTGTTTAAGTCTTATATCCCCCCCTACCCCTGCTAGCCGAATTTTAATTATAGCCGAAGATGTTTAACGTCACTCAAAAGACACATTCTCGCCGACATCTCCCGAAAACAGACGAATTATTTCAAATACCAGACTAATCCTTTTACCCAACCTCTCCAACATCGTCAAACATTGCCAAAAACAATCGATTGCAGCTGAAGCTGGTCATTTAAAACCCCCTGGAATTTTCTGTTTTGCCCGAACGTCTTATGTGTCTACTAGGCAGAGGCACAAAAATATAACGTGACCATTAGTAATACAACTACAAAATTTAACACCTACAACCAAATGAACTAGCCCGCTTACACTGTCTTTTGGCAGATGATTTATTTACTAAAAGGGAAAGCAGGGAAATATATTGGGTTTCCGAATAAATTTCATGAAATAATAACCTATATTATACCCTAATAACACCTAATTGCAGGAATCGAGCAGAGCAACTGATTCGTGCACATGATGCAAAAAAAACCAAGTGTGTACAAACCAAAATTGTGCTGGAATCTAGCGAAGTATATCTCAACAGTTATAAGCTGAGATCTTCTATTCGCTTAAAACGTCTTTTTAATATAAAATATCATTAGCAATATAATTCTGTGTATTATACTTACTGTAAAAATGTATTATATCTTCAATTATAATGTAAATGGACAAGGTTGGCTGGATAGCACATGATTCTGACAACATAGAAAAATAGTCACTTCTTATGTCAGCTGATCTCTATATTTAAATAAAAGAAAAATTTATCTTAACACAATGTTCTACTACTACGTCAAGAATAACTCAGTTGGCTCTTCTGAAGCAGAAAATAAAACCCTTTAATGTCAGTTATAATGGTGATTAGACAAATTTTGACGGACCCGGAAAATTCAGCTTAATAAAGAATAAAAACCAAGTACCTAAGACTAAACAACTGAATAGAATTGCCCGCTTAAACTGTTCATCAATTAGTTTATTTAGTCATTTAAAATTTAAGCAGTTGTCGATTGTGTTTCGGGACAACGTACATAGTATAATCATCTATTATTACAACAAGCGGACAGATCGGCCGAAAAGTTTCTGTTTACATCGTTTATTGATATCTTTCTTTTCCCTTATAAATACACAGAATTTTCTATTTAATACCAATTGAGATTAAAATATCTGAAAAAAAGTATAATTTACACCACATATAAAAAATATATAATATATGTAAATGACTTCATCAATTTCTATTTAATTTAGTCCACTATGAACACTACTGAATAAATTATTCCAAATTTTTCACCGTATGAAATTTTTTAACAAAACGGAGATTTAAATTTCAAGAAAAAAAAATTGAAAATAAATTCAGTGCCCAACCTTGTTCGTACGATCTGTGTACCGTATCGACTCAAACAAGAGCTACCTCTGTGAGTTATCTACTTATTACTTCCTTTTATATTGCAGTCTGTATCCAACTTTCGATTACAATACTTGTTAACGTTTTTTTTATAAATTTCTTATAGTTTTTTTTAGTATAAATTATTGAACAATCCATTAACTATAATATTAAGTTATTGAAAACTTTGAAAAAATTGGTAAAATTAAAAAAATATAGTTCATTCGACAATAACAACCTATTACAGGAATAAGGCAGAGCAACTGATTCATGCAGATGGTAGAAAAAAACTGGGTGTTTGCAATCTATTATTGTGCTAAAATCTAGCAAACTATATCTAAACAGTGATAAGCTAAGATCTTCCAATCGGATACAATGTCTTTGTAATTCAAAAAATTATTATCAATATAATTATGTCTATTATACTTGCTGTAAAGTGTATTTTACTTTAAATTTTAAGGGTGCTTTAGCGGGAGAAGCTAAGATGTCATGATTAGTTTATTTAATAAGACAAGCCCGCTGATTGCATTATAGTCCTTATTTACCTTCCTAACTCAGAAAAATTACGAGATATTCGCCAATATTGTTTGCAAATTATAAACAACCTATTATAAAGAAAACGTCTCTTATTTGTAACCGTAATCAATTAGTTACAAATTAAAACTCTTACTGTATGATAGTAAAATTTCTTAGCTTCCAGATGGTACCTCGCATAATATAGATAAAAATGAAAAAATTACAAATAGACCGTAGAATATTGATCATCTCGTAGTATCAGAAATGTAGTTGCAGACAATTATTTTTTTTTGTTTTAACGCAATGCACTTGTATTGAGTTTTTGAAAATGATAATGCAAGTATCAGTCGAAGGAATTGTATTGAATTAATTGTTAGTAATGATGTTATCATATAGATAACATTTAGTTAATACTTTATTATTTAAAACATTCTTAATTGATTCAAATAAAAAACTAATTCAGCAATTATACGTAATGTACATGTATCAGTTAATGTTCGATTAACAAAAATATATAGGTATTTATGATGGTGCTAACACACAGCTAATAATTCACAGCGATGTATCGAAGGTGGTGTAGTTATATTTTAAATTATGATATTTGTAAATTAAGAAAATAAAAAATTTTCTAGAAATTGGAATAAACTTTTAAAACAGTACGTGAAAACATTATGTATATTAATTCGTAATATAACAAATACAAAGAGCCGTCAGCAGTTGCAAGAATCCTTTTTTAAAATATAGTGCTTCAAACTTCAAATATATCATACTTCTGTTTAAGGTCTTACTTTTTATAAACAGAATGACAAGAAATTTTCTTTAAAAAAAATGTATTTCCGCAACATTTGGCAGCACGATATTTTTTTTTATGAAAAAATGCAGAAAAATTAAAGAAATTCAATGAAATGAAGACAATTGTCTAATTGTAATAGAACTAAGAGATAAAAAATATGCAATTGAGCTTTGAATCGTTTTCATTGCAAAATCTTAGTTTAATACAATAAGATCATAAATTGAATGACTAAATAATGAAACATACGATTATGTTAGTATGTAAAATCGAATACAGTTATATACGATCCTCAAAGAAGTTTTCAAACAAATTAAAACTTTAAAGTCTTTTAAGTTGCAAACTCCATTGTTCGTGATAAAAATTCAGCGGATCCAGTAAAGTTGATGACTTCTACGTATACATAACGTAAACCATGTTTTGATGAATGTCAAGTAGTTATCAGTGATTCTACAGTTTATGCTGCAACTATATAGCTGTCTGTCCAGCGTGGCTAAGCCAATGTCAGCGTCTTTATTTGCTTGTCATTTACGCATTTCTTACTCAGTAACTCCAAAAATTTGTGGAGGTGTGGTCCGGATACTGCTCTTTTGATTTATGTTAAGTTTATTTTTCAAAACTGTGGAAAATTTTAGAGAAACGACAAAAAAATCTAGACATACTTCATCTAAAAAAAAGGTTTTTCAGCAAAAAATAATAGCACCATTATAAAAAGCAGGTCAAAATCTATCGATTTTCATTTTTGTTAGAATTAACGGACTTAATTAATAAAAATAATACAAAACAGGCAAAAAAGTTGAAGTTGTGTATGAAAAATTAGAGGATTGGAAAACGATAGGATTTATGAAAAGAAAAACGAAGGAAATAAATTGACCAAAAAAAAGATAATTTTACGAAGGAAAGAGAGACTTTTGTCAATCAGAAAACAGATAAAACAATATGGTAATTAATGTTTCTATCATCTGTAAAGTGTAAAAAAAAAAAAAAAAAAAAAAACAAAAAAAAAAAAAAGAAAAAAAAAAAAAAAAAAAAAAAAAAAAAAAAAAAAAAAAAAAAAAAAAAAAAAAAAAAAAAAAAAAAAACATCTTCAATAAATAAAAAAAAATATATAGCACACAGTGCCATGTAAAGAGCAAAAAAGAGAATAAATAAAATATTAATAATTTCAGTCAGAAATATATAATTAAAATATCATGGAGAGATATGTGGAAGGATGATAATTCATGTAAAAATATAAAATATTTACGTAGGTAAAAAACGCACGACAGTAAACATGGAATGTTTAAAAATATGTTATGCGTTATAAATTATAATATTACGTAAATGTAAAAAGAAATTATAACATGTTGTTGTATGTTTAATCAATCCCATAAGTTACTCAATTGAAAATAACATGTGTACTAATTTAAGAAGATAAGAATTTTGAATAGTGATAAAATAGACAAAGAAAATGTAGAAGTATATAAAAATCTCTATATGACATAAAAAAAATGAAATAAAAAATTTGCATCCACAAATATTTAGAGGGAATTTTAAAATTATAACATATTAAATACTAAAATCCATATTTGTTTTGAAAATGACCAAAGATAACAAACAAAGGCTCATAGCAATTTCTGTTATAATAAAGATTGCGTAAATATTGTATACATATACATATGAATCAATATCAACCTTAAATACCAATAAGAGTCATTATGAGTATCAAATTATTAACAATTATTTGATAAATTAGTAAACTTATTTCATGTATTGACTATATCTGCTCGAATTTGTAGCGAATTTTTATGAGATTGCTTTAGTCATCTATGTTTGTACGCATATATGTGTAATAAAAATAAACTTTCTCACTTTTTATTCTCATATGGGACAAAATTATTGAAATATGGGGGTCGGCTCGCGGAGCGCGCAGGGGGCGAAGCCTTACTAGTATATATTTATGTTTATATGTATATATATATATATATATATACATATATGTGTATATATTACAGAGATTTCCGACGAAGCTACCTTGGCTAAGCAAGGTAATCGGCGAGAATATACGAGCTTATGCTATCTTATCGACGGCAGATGTATATAGTAATACTTGCCAAGTCAACATCAGTTGTGATTTTTGATTACTTCAGGCATAATATTTAACTTGTGTACATCAACAAAATAACCTGTGCTTGTAACTATTATTCTAAGCTACCGCTTACGATAAAGTTTTGAGATCGAAAATATTTTAATTTTAAAATATTAGGCTCTGATGTTACATGCAAATCAATGCATTTACAACTGCTTGGAGGAATCGATTCGCCAAGTTTGCTCACCATGCGCGCTTCAAAAGATTTGGCTATCCCCCTCGACCTCATGCTCATAGCGAATATATTTGATTTTAGTTGTGTTACGAAAAGTATTTGCAACTACGAAATAACACAGGCTGACAACCCTGGGACCCAGAAACAGGAGTATACATTTTCGAAGCTGTTCGGTTAGCTGAATCCAAGTCTGATCTTTAAATTACTGGATTGGCTCCGGTTTTTGAAATATCCTAACCTGCAATTGCAACAATAAAGGTTTTTAGCCATTTTTGATGGTTATGTAGCATTGTAACATAATTGTTTTCCCACAAACTGTCGAAAGCATCTTAAAATACAGACTTTAAGGGTATTAAGTATATTATCAGGATTTTCTGTCTTTCAATTTCATTAATTTTCATAAGTCACTAAATGTTATGGTTATTTTAATGTAAAGTAATTAGAAGACGCACAAAGCTGATGCTCTAAGGAGTAAATCAAGCCTTAATTCATTGTAATCAACTAAATATTGACCGAAAAAAGTTGCATCTCTTGACTATCAAACTGAACTTAAGTATTTATAATAGGTTTTAAAAAATTCAGTATGTCGTAGCTACTGGCTTACCGATTACCTCATTTCAAGAAGTATCTATAATTCATGTATTTTACATTTATTTTTACGTAAAAAATGAGTGGGTGCACAAAGCTGTTGAATCTTGTTATTGTGAATTGGAGTACATGAGAATAAAGATCACGAGATGCAACCTTTCTCTCTCAATTCGCATCTAATGACACTAAATTTTTGCTTGATAAATTTTTCTTGGTACCAGCTTTGTGCGTCAACTCATTATTTTATGTAAAAATAGCTATAAAATAAATAATAGAAACACCTTGACATAAGGTAGTCAGTAAGGCAGTAGCTCCCTACGACGCACAGAATTTTTTAAAACCGAGTATAAATACTAATTTTCAGCTTAATACTCAAGAAATGCAACTTTTCTAGATCAATTTATAACTGATAACAATAAATTTGGGCTTGATTTGCGCCTCAAACCATCAGCTCTGAGCTCCTTCTCATTGTTTTACGTTAAAATAACCGTACAAATAATGACTAATCTAAATTAATGATAATAAGGTAGTCGGTAAGACAGGAACTCCCGATGATATATAAAATGCCCTTAACCTTTTAAATCGCGTTAAGTTTGCTCAGATTCTTTTTTCATCACTTAGAACGGCATTTGAAAGTTTGTTGTAAATTGGATTTCTCTCTTGTACCGTATGAGCCTAGGGTTTGTAGGATCCTGTGCAACTAGAAAACTTTAAATTGTGATGCTGCATAACAAATAAGGACAGACAGGTATCTGAGCAAACTCAACCTGATTAAAAAATTTAAGGCGTACACTTTGAGATAAAGGTTAATATAAGTAAATTGAATAAAAAAATATCTTAATGTTTGGTCACCTGTAAAATTTCTTGTATATTATGCTCGTTGCATTTATATAATGGAAAATATAGAACTAAATATATACTTTTTAAGATGTAACTCCCAACTTTTCAGACAGTATTATTTGCTTTAGCTATCATAACGTCAGAAACAACTGCAGCATACAGAAGTATTACCGAATGTTTTGAAAACCTTACCCCAGATGCTGATATCAAAATTATTATGAGTGATTTTGTATGGGCGATCAGACTAGCTGCGGGGACTGTGTATCTGCATGCAAAAAGGGTCGCATGCAACGCTAATTTTGACCGAGTGCACTAATTGCTTTTATTTCTTTTACAGTTACTTTAATTAGAATTTTTCTCGATAAATATTAAGTCGAATAAAATTAAAAATTTCAAAATTGCAGATTGTATTCTATTAAATATCTTGAATTTCTTTGGAGAATATTTTCTAACTAAGAATCTATTATAATATAAATTATTTACATATGAAACAAGATTTGAGACGAATCAAGCTACGTTGAAAACAATAATATTAAAAATTATTTTAATTTTATTTCAAAGGCAATTTGTAAACTGATATAAAAGGCACACTCTCGCATTAAAATAGTGTTGGGAGCGACGAGATATCTTCTGTATCTGGAATTTTTACCAGCAAAAATGATCGAACAGGATTTTAAACGTCAGGTATCCAAACTTAAACCTGATGTTAAGGAAATCTTGCATGGTGTTGTACAACGCACACGATCATACTGGATCGTAATAGTTAAACCTGAAAATAGGAGCGTTTACGGATGTGATGTACGTAAAATTACAACTCGGAATCTATAAACAGCTTTACGGCCCGAGACTTTGAAAAACGTCCAACTACAACCGAGCTCTTACGTACGTTTATTAATTCACCTTTGTAATAAAAGTACATATTGTATTCATGTGAGCCATAGTCGCAATTACAAAAAAGTAAAAATATGTTTGTCCCGGTGTCCTCAAACAAATGTACGAATCACAAAATTTCCATAGACAAGTTTGAAAAAAGTGATTGAAATTCATTGACATGAACTTCCCCATTTTGCTTGTAATAATTTCCATTCTATCATTATTGTCATATACTCAAGTTCACAATCACGAGATGCAACTTTTCTCTCTCAAATCGCATCTAATAACAATAAATATGGGCTTAATAAGTTAGTCTAAGTACCAGCTTTGTGTGTCAACTTATTTTTTTATGTGAAAATAGCTGTGAAATCAATAAATAATGAAAGTTAATCGAAAGAGGATAGTCAGCAAGACAGAACCTCTTTATGATACGCTAAAAATTTTTGAACGGAATATAAATGCTGAATTTCAGTTTGATACTCATGAGATGTAACTTTTCTCGATCAATTTGCTATCTATGGTAATAGATTTGAGCTTCTCTCATTTTTCAAAGCATTAGTTTTATGTGTCTTATCACTATTTTTCGTTAAAGTAAGCATTAAATTAATCAATAATGTGAATCAAAGTTAGGTAGTTGGTAGGATTAAAACCTCGGATGATGTACTGAATGCCCGAAAGCCCTAAAAAAGTAGTACTAAATAAAAAAAGTCCACATTTTAATACTCGTCATTTAATACTTTTAATCGCTGGAGTAATCTCAATTATAAGTCGATTATAATATTACCAACAAATAACGAGTACATTAAGCAATCAATTCTTTTCTGAGCGTGTTAATCAGGCACTCATTCAAATCAATATTATGTGATTATGACGACAGTTCATTGGAATTTTTAGGGGATTATTGCCTTAGAATAACGTGACGTAATAGATTGAGTTAAGACATCATTTTAACACATTTAAATACGCTTTGTTATATACCTACAGAAAACATTTTGAGCAAGTTATTCAGCTTATTACTTTAAAACATTTTATAGTTAACGATCAAAATTCCTTATACAACGTCAGGTAATCTACTTAAAGTGATTGAGACACAGAATGAAGTTAGTGTTCTCCCAATAAGTGCTACATAACTATATAGTGATTCGTGGTGTCAAAGATAATAAGGTTAGTTCGGCTTTTTGCGCACCTGTCAAAATCAAACGATCCCTGGAACAATGGGAAAAAGTGACGTTAAATCACGTGATATTAGTTTGAATATGACTAGAAATTTCTAGAAATAATTGTAAATTTATTACACTATTTGAAAAGAAACCGTTTAACAAGAGTATTTAGCGTACGATTGACTACAGAAAAAAAAAAAAAGAAATCACGAAAGTTCTCTATTGTCAGCAAACGCAATCTATTTTTGTCATATCAGCAATATAGAATATTTATGCTTTCAAACAACATTGTTTGTATTAGTGGCACTCCGACGAACTATGCAGAGTATGTCGTTGCAAGTGGAACGTTTGGACCGCGGCAAAACCATCTCGAGGTTGCTCCGGTTCCAAACGATGTACAAACAACAGTAAGAAATTCAACGTAAGTAACTATATTGCAAAAACACTTATTTCTGTGCATATACATACAAATATATGTATATAAACATATTAACTGTAGGTGTATCCACGTCAACTAAGTGTAGTCCCCAGAATTTTTGTTATGTAATATAGTTAAAGCACTATGTTCGTCTACAACGCATACTAAATTAGAATCCCCATAAAGTCACGTGACTAGGACTAGTCGCAATTTAATAAAAACTTTTTTTGTTTCTGCTGTAAATTACATAAATTGTAATACGATTGCTGTAACTTACTCAGATCGTGTCTGGAAGCACACACGGGCGTACCATAATAAATCAAATACTTCAAAGACGTTAAGTCGTGTACACTTTTCTGGGCTTTATTTTACAAATACTACCTATCCGATATTTTGTCTCCTTCATTAGACGAATCGATGAATTAGAGAAGTAAAAGCGTGCCTGCTGGCCACGGAGCAAACGCATAAGTGGTGCTGGCTTTTTCCATCAGGCTCTTGCGTTTTCTAGCAAGACACGGTGTGAAGATTTTGTGTACAGTACCGACAGGCATATACATCCGTGTGTATGTATACATCGGGTGCTTGGGAATTTGGGACTTTTGAGAGAAGTTATTTATCTATGCATATGTGCAATTTTACATTTTATTGGAGCACACATAAGACACGACTTTTTTTCTTCCACATACATCCAGGAATGTGGGAAAAATCGTAAACATGCAAAAAATTAAAGGAGTCAAACTTTTTTGGAGCTTTCTTTGAAAAATCAAGCAAAAATTTGAAAAAACGAGATCAACGGAAATATTCGGCAAACTCTTTAGCACATAACCTTTTTCTATAAAAGCTATAGCAATTCTGTAAAAAGATCCTTAAATTGCTTAAAATAGGCTTTCACTTATGTCTTGGAAAAGTTAAAAATTTAAATTCCTCTGAAAGTTACAGTCAATTGAAGTTGAGGCTTTGCATAGAAAATTTACGTTGTAGTCGAATTTTTGTCAAATTGCTTCAATCAGCTGCAATTTTATAATTGATCAACATTTTTAACACAAAGAAGCTTAAGTTCAATTGCCTGCAATAAACTTTAATGTAAATTTCAATTGAGTCAGCTCTAGCCAGCTGATTAAAAGATAGAGTACATTTAGTTTCACGTGTTAAAAATTATTTTCATTGTTTTCAAATTTTTTTTTCTAATAAAACTACTGAAGATTTTTACTCTATTTATATTTTTAACCCTTTAAAGGCTAAGATTTAAGGTTTTGGATAATGTTTTAATTCTTTACATGAATCGCTTCAACAAATTAGCCCGAATAACGCTTTAGTATGAATAAAAAGAGCTTGTATTACGAAAAGGGCAGAAATTTCGAATCATTGAATCTAACTATGTATAAGTCAGTTTTATAGTAAAATTTAGACCTGGCCACCGTTCGTTTACATTGAAACTGTCTACGTAGAGCTCAACACTTGTAAATCATAAACAAACCCCACAACGGGGAAGTGTAGCCTAGTTACTACAATGTAGGTTTCATGATTGAACACGATGCGGCGTAAGATGCAGTCCATTAACAGTACAAGACACATTTTGAAGTTTATTTGAAAGTCAAAGAACAACACAAAATGTAACAAAGCTTTGGCATCGATCCAGTCTGCATTTACATGTCGAGCTTGTACGTTCCATTATAAATTTCTTTAAGTTAATTTTAAATAGTATTATCTTCTGACATTCCGTTATCATAGACTCGGTTAATACTCGCGAGACAGACAAAGCAAAAAGTAATTTATGAGGCTTAAGTGATGTACATATTCAATAAAGATGTTTTTTTTGTACCCTAAACAGGTAATAACCATTTTTTCTCATATTAATACATAAATCAAAATGATTTAGCGCTTCTAAATTTCTACCAAGATATAAAAAGAAACATTTAGAGCCCTAGACAGAAAATAACTTATCAAAATGGTTTAAAATGCAAAATGAAGTTTTTTTGAAACTTTATTGGATATAACAATTTCGATAAGGTTTTTTTTCCCTCAAAATGGTTTTAAACCATAATAATCGTTTTCAAAACTTTATTGAGGTATAAAACCTTAATATTTTCCTACATAGTTGAAAGGATAAACAAAAAATTTATGTAAATACTTTTATTGTCACAACTCTTCAATCATTTAAAAAAATATGACGGATTTTCCACAAACATCTTAGTATTTACTTAATAAAAACCAAACGAAATAACTTATTAAGATGATTCCAAATGAATAATAAGGTGACGCTGAAGCTTTATCAGATGTTACTATTTATAATTTTGAATCAAGTTATTAAACCATTAAAAAAGGAAAAAATACTTTTTTTTTACCATAAAAATCGTTATATATTCCTCATTAAGGTAGAGAAGCTCAAATTTTTTGTAAACAGCTGAAAGGATAAATAAAGATCATATTTTTATCAGCACAATTGAAAAAAATTTTACAGCGGTATAAGTAAATGAATAAAGCAGCTTGTTTACATGCACTGGAGGTAGACATGTTTTTTAAAAAATTGATTATAACTCACTACAACTTAATGTTGTGAAACGTACATCCTGAAATTAGGCAGTAAATTCACTTTGGCTATTTGTTACAGATGATATTTACTCTGGAAATAATATAAAATAAGTTTGTTTTGACCATCTTTTTTTTAAACAAAATTTGATGTTTATTTAAGTCAGGTACAGCAGAATAATCCATGTGTGCGTGTATGAGCGTTCGTTTGCATGAATATGTATAAAATATTATGTAATCAACTGATTTAGACTTTTCTATAATATACCTTATTGATTCTCCTCGATATACCCCGAAATAAATTTGCTCTAAATTATTTTTCATTCAAATAACATGAGATGCAAATTTTTCAACTTTGTTAGGTTTTTGTTTTGCTACTGTGAATATTTTTTATGCATTCTCAACAAATGAAATTTTTTATATATTGCTTGAACTTGATACATAATTTTTAAGCTCGAAACAGTAAAGATAAACAATTTTTATTTTTCTCTCCAAATCGTTGGGAACGTACACCAAAGTTTAACCGCTATCCGATAAGTTACATTTTTCTGTCAAATAACATGTAATCGTCGTCATTAAGATGTATGGTACTGCCATATACATGAGGTATATCAATGATTTTTTTCAGATTTTTTCCTTATGCATTTATCAATAAATCGTGCGAATAAAAAATTAACACTCTGTGTGATGAACAAAATTTGATCACCATCTGATTTTGATAAACATAAGCTACTTTTTTCCATCTGAATAGCTGCAATCTCATCATTTTTTTTTTTTTTTTTAAAGCTTGTATCATTGAAAGAAACAGAACTGTTCATGAAATTTATAAAATTTTTTATAAATAAATGCATTTTTAACTATGATTATGCCTTTTTTATGACAATAAAAATAGTGAATTTATACCCATGTGGGTGGAGACAAAAACTAGTTTTTGTTTATAAAAATTAAATGATAATTAAATTTGTTCCTTTACAAAGAGTGTTACTAAAAAAATTTAATGTAACCAGACTATAAATTGATTCAAAGTTTTTTCATAAAAATGTAACTTTTTCCATTCTCAACAGAGGTCGTACCATATAACTTTTCGCAACCTCCACATATGGATCTGGACAAGCCAATTCTCATATTCAAGACGGCATAAGGTGACGTTTGAAGACAAATTTGTTTGTGTAGATTTTATTGACGAAGCTGAAAAGGTTATATGGTACGGCCCCAGACACTGCCGGCACCACCGCTCTCTAAAGTGGCTCCAGACCACCAAATAAATTTTAATAAGATAGGTATAGGGAGACAGCCGCAGAAACCCTGTATCAGCCATCTCAAGGTTTTTAACCCAGTAACCCGGGGGACAGCGAGTAAATAATATAATAAGTAACTAAATTATTTAAACAATAACAACATAACCTTAATCTAAAGCTTCTTAAATCAGTAAACCCGGGGGACAGTGAGTTAATAATATATTAACAATAAATAATATATTAACTAATTAATTATCATAAGATAACAATGTAAACTATATTCCAAGCTTTTTCACCCAGAAATCCGGGAAATAACGAGTTGATAGTATTTTACTTAAACAGAATATTGAAGTAGGGACCTAACCTACATCTCTAGCTTTTTTAATTTGATGATTCTTCTATAATAACTCGCTGCTCCTCGAGTTACTGGGTTATAAAGCTTGGGATTTAGGTTATAATGTTATTTTCATGATAATTTATTAGTTAATATAATTTTAACTAGCTGTCCCCCGGGTTAATGGGTTAAAATACTTAGGATTTAGGTTATTTTGTTATTTTTAATATGATGTATTAATTATTAATCCATCAACTCACTGTCCCCCCGGTTATATACTTTTTGGTTATAAGGTACAAATAAATTTCAATTCGTTTGGTTCTAGCGGCCGGTTGCACTTTTCTTAATCCGGCAAACCTTTTTTCAGCTAAAAAAAAATATGTATCAAGTTCAAGTAATGTGTCACAAAATTCGATTGTTTTAAAATCTTTAAAAAAAGTGTTTCAAGCAGTCTGAAAAATTAAAAAAAGTTGAGAAATATAGATCACTCGCTATTTTAATGGGAACTAATTGTGTCTGGTTGCACGTGTTAACTAGAAAATTTTTGTAATTTTTTGGCATGCATTTCTCTTTTCGGATGCAACGAAAAGATTTAAAAGTGTGTATAATACAACAATCTTTATAGGTGAATAATAGACAGGCTGATTCATATTACAATTTCATCATTTGGAGTGGAGACTTCTGCAACATGGAGATATCACAACGGAAAGATTTATAAATGCCGTTTCTTTGCTCAACGGTAATATAAAAGAAAGGATCAAAAAAGATTTTGCCATCCACGTTTTAGCAACCATGGGCAATATTTCTGAATAAAAACAGCTAGAACAATGGCCAGAATCGAATGAACGGAGGTGAAATATCAAAAAAATGTCATCAAAGCATTTTCCAATGAAGTCTTAGAATATTTTTATTTTTCTTAAATAGCCGATCCAGACTTCAACGCAGACATTCTTCTTTCCGTTATGGAAGACAAAATGTCAAAAGATATCACGAGACGACAGGAGAGCCGGGAAAAACAGAGGTTGGCGGAACAGGAAGCCGCACAAGAAAACCAAAGCAACGGCGGTGACAACGAAGAAGCGATGAAAGTCGACGATCATAAGGTTCTTCAAACACAAGACATGGATGACGAGGGGCAAGCTTAGTTTGATGAATTAAGTCCTGAGATATATGCTGGAGATGATTCTGGAGTTAAAGATAACAGTTCATTTTTTTCTGCCCTCAAAGCAGAAATCGGAATTAGTCAAGAATGTAAACAAATCCACTACACTATCCCGCAACGCTGCCTACACATAACTATTCATGTGACAACGTTTTTAAAAAAAATCAAATGCAAACAGCAGTAAGTGTTAAAACTCTCCTTATCATTATGTTTTTGTAGAGATCAATTAGATTTTTGATCTGCACATATTGTTACAGAAAGCCGAGTAAAACTTGTAAGCAACATACCGTTCACACCTGATCGAGAAATTAGTTCCAAATTTAAGCAGATACGTGATAATGGCACTGGTAAATATATAGTCATTTCATAATTCATGAAATATATACCTTAAGAAGTTTTACATTTATTAACATTATTACTTGTAGGAAGAGGGCAAATCACCCAAAAAAAGGAGAATTTAAACAAACGTCGGAGAGCAAACTTGAAAAAAATTAGGATTTGTAAATACTCAATATCATGGTTATTACTTACTATACTAACAATCATAAACAACACGCATGCGTGGGGAAATGCGACTCACACACGCGTGTCTACAACGCACTCGCTGGCGCTCGTGAAAGACCTTACACGCGTGTGTCAGTCGCGATTATCACGCACTAGTATCATAATGAACTATTACAGTTTTCGTTTTCCAATTAAAGTGTTTAAGAATTAATAAATAATATTTTGTAGAAGCCGCCAAGAAAGAAATGTCAGCTTAATACGCATGCTGCTATAGCCAAATGAGGTAATGTTTGATCACTTAGTCTCTACTTAATTCGTACTTGGCGGCTACACTTTAGAAGCTCGGAGCCAAAGGAAAAAAGGAGAGGAATCGAAGGGAAGAAGAAGATTCGTTTCGTCCCAGATCGCCAACTTGGACTCTTCAGTGTG
>JAPYYV010003087.1:0-19063 GCA_030522625.1 Copidosoma aretas
CCCCCTATGCCGCGTGCCTTTTGTTCCACCCTGGAACCGCGTTAGCATTACTTTAGGGTGGAGCCACTGGGGAGGATATCGTACCTCACAGCATTGTCGAGCAAGGTCGAACACCAGTCGCTGGAATGTACCGACCAACCACGAGCCCTGAAAAGGGCACGAGGTCCCCCTTGGGTCAGTACATCTTGTCCAACCTTCTAATCCACCAGCTTTTGGGCGACGTGCGTCTCCTTGCTGATAACGACTTTGCCACCAGTGCAGCTTAGATCTACACGAGCCGCGCTCTACACTTGCCCTGAGAAGGACGTGAGGTCCCTAAAGGGCAGCATCCTTGTTCAGCCTCACCGCAGGTTTGTTTTCGAACGCCTGTTTTTCGTTCGGTGCTTCTTCTTGCTGATAAGCCACATGGCTCAGCGCAGCGTGGATACGCACGAACTATCCTGCCTCCTCACTGGCCGCGCAACCCAGGGCACCCCCTACGTGGGGGCCCCCACTCAGCGTTCAGCAGCCCTCTCTTCTTCCTTCTCCGAGCGGATATCTGCCTGGACACAGTCGTTCACAGCCCTCCATGCGTCTCCAGTGCTAAGCATCTGGAGGACGATGTTTTAAGGCGTAAGTACCATGCGCAGACGGTCCGCCAGAAGCTCGCGCTCTCGGCGCCACCTTGCGCACACAAAGAACGTATGCTCGACGGTATCGTATCATCCATCAGAGAGCATGACCGTCGAACGACCCTGACGGAACCCATACTGGTTGTTCGAAAGGCTGGTTATCTCTCGTATGCGAGTTCGGATCAGCCTTTTGAACAATTTCCCCGCAGTGTCCAGCATACACAGCGGCCGAAATGACGACGGGACCAGGGGGGGGTGGTTTTCCCTTATCCAGAAGGACGAGCCTTTGGATCTTCCAACGTCTACTGAACACACCGACGCGCATACACGCGTTGAACATGTCCAGCAGAACGTGTGGCTTTTCCGCGGCAATGACCTTCAGGACTTCGGCTGGCACCCCGTCCGGACCAGGGGTACTTCGACCAGGCATCCTCGACACAGCCGTCCTCATTTCATCAAGCGTGAAGAGAGGGACTTTTCCCGCTCTAATGTACTCCCGACTCTCCCCAGAGTGTTCCGGGAAGAGGCAGGAGACCACGCTCTCCAAAAAGGCAGGCTTCATCGGGGCCACAGGATTGGAACCGCGCATTCTTTTCAGTGCGACTCGATATCCCAGACCCCACGTGTCTCTGTCCACCTCTGCGATGAGTTCGCGCCCACACCGGTTCTTGCTCACCTTGATTGCCCTCACCAGGTACTTTTTTGCTCTCCTGTACGCAGCAGCAGCCACCTCCGCGTCTGCACGGCTTCTATCTCGCTTCGCAACACGCCGGAGACGCTGCGCCTTCCCGCGCAGGTCAGCGATCCCTTCCGTCCACCAGTAGCACGACCGCCGCCCTCGTCCGGTGTTCCTTTTTGGCATACACGCGTCACACCATTCCTTGGCTCGTCTTATGGTGCTCTTTACCAGCGTCTCAGCTCCTTCCGTGTCTGAGATGTTATTTAGCTCAGCAAGAGGTGGCGCGTCTGCTATGGCTTCCTGCAGCGCATCTCGATTGAGTTTTACCACGTTCAACCCAGCAGCGCGCCTTCGAGGTGCTTCGCGTGGATACGCACCGTTTTCTTGGCTTATCACGAAAGAGACATACTGATAGACTGCTGTGTACTTCTCCAGGACCTTCCAGTCATACATTCTCGCCGCTAAACGTGGCGTCGCGAGCGTCAGATCAATGATCGTGCCCCTATTTCCGGACCGCCTGAACGTGGCTGAACTTTCCGAGTTCATGACAGTGAAATCAAGCCTTGCGGCCATCTCAAGCACTGCCCGTCCTCTGGAGTCGGTTCTTAGCTCTCCGCAAGCGGTGGCCTTGGAGTTAAAGTCGCCGGCTAGGACCATTTCGCCACTCTCCCTGCACATGCGAACAGCGTCTTTGAGTTCGGCAAGCCACCCTCCAAATACGCCAATCGCTATGTTAGAGGATATGTAACAACTTATATAGGTCACGCGTCCACACCTGATCCACACGAACCCTGCTCCGCCTCCGGTATTGGAGACGGGGAACTTGTCGCTGTGTACCAGGATGGCCGCGCATCCAGTCCTGTTGCTGTACCAGCCTGGACCCGGTAATGTGCGGGACGGCCCATTGATAAAGAGCATGTTCACACCCCGGTCTCGCGCGTACTGGTCCAGCAAGTCATGCGTAAGCACGGTCCTATCGAGGTTTACCTGCAGCATCAGCGCCATTTTCTCTGAGTTGCCCCTGCAGCCGCTTGTGGGGCTCTACACCCGGCAGTTTCAGCGACGTGTCGAACGTTCGGCTTCGGGGTCACGCTTTCGCATAGGTAGCAGATCACGTCTTTTTGCAAGCAGCTTCGTGCTACGTGACCCTTTTGGCCGCACCTCTAGGACGCCCTGGCCCTGTCAGGCCCCTTCCATTGGCTGGCAATGTGATTAAAGCCAAGGCACCTGAAGTAGCGCTCAGGCCTGGATTTGGGCCGCACCCTGCAGTTGACACATCCAAGCCTTAAGTGGTCCCGCCTGTCGAGAACCGCCGCCGCCGACGCTGGAGCCTCCACAATAATAATGGTAGTAGATGTCGTTGTAGTAGTTATAGTAGTAGTTTAGTGTTTTTTTTTGTGGAGGGATGGGAAATGCATTTAGGCACACCGCAAGGACAACGGTACTGTGGGACTTGACGGATTATTTTTTTTAGACCAGCATTACTTCCTAAACCCCCTTTTGCCATGCTGCGTTGCTTATGATGTAATCCAAATTCACGTTAGCATTACTTCAGGGTGAAACCGCCAGGACGAACATTCTATCTCGCAGCAGTGTCGATCAAGTTTTCCCACTAGATCTTACAGTTCACGTTTCTATTTTTCAATACTCAAGGTTCCTTAAAATCGGCACCTGTGTCTAGTTCCCACTATTTGGCTGTAGTTTGACAGTCCCTATCTATTATGCTTGATGCTTTCCCTTGCTGATAAGTTATAAAACTTAGCGCAGTTTGGGTTCGCATGGATCATCCGGCCTACATCTTTTCTGTCTTCTTATCCTTGATTATCGACTGTGCAAACCCGTCAACAGTTGTCCATACGTCGATATTTTTTAACTTGACATACTTGATTTTTTGAGGCGTCACGGCTCTCCCCCGTCGACCTTCTAGCTGCCTCTGCCACCTACTACACCAGACAGAAGTGTGCTCTGCTGTATCATTCTTTTTAGGGCAGTAATCACAACTTGGTGTTGCTTTCACCGCGATGCAGTGGAGATAGGCATTAAACTGCCTGTGGCCAAAAAGCAGCTGGGTAAGGTTGTAGTTTACCTTGCTATGCTTGCGCTCCAGCCATGGGCACAGCACCGGTATAAGTCGGTGTGTGCACCTTCGTACCTCGGGACTTATTTTATTTCTGCTGCCAGCTTCGCAGACTTTCTTTACTTCTTTCAGTCTCAGCCTTATCTTTGGTTCCCCCTAAGAGAAACCTAGTCTTTTGCTCTCGCGCCAAAAGCACGATAACCACGGTTCTTGCGATTACCATTACCGAAGCAGAAGAGACCGTAGAGTACGTGCAGGCTACGCGCAGTGCTCTGATACACTAAAGTCCGGTAGTCCCGGGTTCACGCCATCGCTAGCAAGCCTATCCAGATCTCTGCACCATACAGGATCATGGTGTTTGACGACGAGGCAAGTAGCTTGCTGTTAGCCTCTCGCAGACTACCAACGTTCAGCAACAACAACTCTATCTGCGTAAACTGTGGAGCCTCGACGCATACGGCTAAGCTTGCACGATTTTTCTCTGGGTGAGTAGGAAATAGAGTTCAACAACTTCCTGCATAAACACCGCACAGTGGGACCAAACGCGATTTTTTGTGTCAAAATAAAATAGCCGCAGCCGTATTAATCCAATCAAGATGATTCTTCTTGGAGCTTTAGGCTTAAACATTTGAGAATATGGGGAAATTTGCTCTGAACGGAAAAAAAACGTGAATTAGGGGTGAAAACACCCCCCAAAGGAACCCCCTACAGCGTTCTCTTTAGAAGATTAATTGATTTTTAAGAAACAGATGACATTTTTGTTGTGAAAATAGTGTCCATATAGGTTTAATGGGTTTCCGAACATAAATTTGGCATTGGCATCTGAAATGTCGAAATGGCGGATCCAATATGGCAGCCAAAAAATTTAATAATCGTCCAAAATTGTACATAAATTAATTTGTAGGGGTTTTCTGGTCTGCTGAACACGAATTTGACATTTTCAGTTCATAATTCAAAATGGCGGATCCAATATTGCGGCCCAGTACATGAAAAAACCTGCCATATTGCCAAAAATCAGTCTTTTGGGATATTTGTGGTCGCTAAACGCAAATTTGAAATGAGAATTGAAAATTTAAAAAAGCAAATCCCATGCGGCCAAAAAAATAGAAAAAACCGCCAAACTAGATAATAATCATTCTATTTGGATATTTGCGGTCGCTCAACGGTTATTTAACATTACAAGCACAAAATTGAAAATAATGATTTAAATATGGCGACCTAAAAATTTTAAAAACCGAAAAATTGTACGAAAATCATTTTATAGTGTTTTTCCCTTGCCTAATTCTAAGTTGACTTTTAAATTTAAATAAGCGAGCTCAACATGAGAGCTCAAAAATTAAAAAATTATGGAACTGAACAAATGCCAGTCGATACGGATCTTTAGGTCGCTGAACAATAATATGATATAGCATTTAAAAAATTTAGAGCAGCTTATCCATTGGAAAAAATCAACCATTTTAAAAAACCAATGTGTATAGGGTTTTTTGAATTTCTTAAATTAAAGTAGCTGACATCATTTTTCAATTTTAAATGGCTTACATAATATGGCCACACGTACTTAGTCACCAATACATGTTAATACTGGTTATTTACTTTGCTGACTGCCAATCTAACATTAAAATTACGAAATTAAGAACAGCTTATCGAACACGGTGGACCAAATAAATCATTAGAATATTTTTAATTTTAGTTGTTTTATAGGGACTATAGGTAAAAATTGTAAGCCGGCATACTAAGTTGTGGCAGTGTTCATTGTGCAGCAACTCTAATGTTAAAATTATTTGCGTTTTCTTTGAAATATGAAAAAATTTTACAAACGATAGCCATTAGAAAATTTAATCGTATTAAACAATACATTTATCTATAACTTTTTAAGCGAACTACTTATGTATGACCTCAAAATATCTGAGTTGCCTAATTTTTTGATATTTGTGTGCCGGTTCCCTCAACCCCACCGATCCTGAGCTAGTCAGTCTTTTCATGACTATCCTGTAGCTTAAGCCGGTAGTTATACTAGTAGTACCAGTTGAAGTAGGAGTACTAGTATCAGTAGTTGTAGTAGTAGTAGTAAATGTGTCGTAGTAGTAGTAGACGTAGTGTTAGAAGTAGTCGCAGTGGTAGCAGTAGCAGAAGTATTAGTAGTTGTAGTAGTAGCAGTAGTGGTAGAAATAGTAGTAGTATTAGTAGAAGTTGTCGTAGAAGTAGTAGTAGTAGTAGCAGTAGTAGTAGTGGTAATAGTAGTATTATTAGCAGTAGTAGAGGTAGTAGTAGTGGTAGTTTTAGTAGTAGTGGTAATAGTAGTTGTAGTGAATAGGGTGTTATTTAATCTGTGATGTAAAAAGGGAATTCTTTTCGTCTGTCTACGGAAAGGGCATAGTATTCGTCTGGACATGAGAAAGGAATAGTCATCGTCCGGGGCATTGATATAGTATGTTGTATAGTTCTCGCGTCGATTTCAGTTGACATTTCTGTTTGTATGCTTGTATTTTTTTAAATTAGAAAGTAGCACTTTTGGCAATTACTTTTATTTAGTTAATTTTGTTAATAAAACCACTACTGCATTTGATTTTGTATAAGGCTGAACAGGTCTACGAGTTATTTCTCATACCTAAATATTCACTTAATATCACTCAGTTTTGGCCACATCGTTCGTCCGATGTACAATTATATTGAAACCATAACAATTTTTTTTGATAAATATTAGCTACGTTTTCGGTTTGTTTACATTCAGTAATTTCTGTTTTTGTCAGATGCCTGCTACAGAAGGCGCCACTTTTACATTGGCATGTAGCGAAAAATGCATAAATCTTTGTTTTTTGAGACAATCAGTTGCAATCGTGAGCATTATATAAAGTGCGTAGGCTGTGGGATGATTAACGCTGTGAGGGGGGTACTGTTACAAGAGTTGGATTCCTTTTTTACAACTTCACAGTCATTGAGCAGCCAACCACCGTTGCAAGCATAGTACTGTAACTAAGTTGATCTAGCTCTATAAGGCGTTGCACACAGAAATCTGCGTAGAATATATCGATACTTTGGACGTAGACCATTTCCTGTTCCAAAATCTGGATCAACAATATGCTATTTTTTCATTCCCGGACGAAGACAATGCCTTTTTTGGGACTACGTACAAAGACTCTTTAATCCTAAACTACATTTAAGTCTGAAAAAAGGGAATATCGATGCCCAGAACGTAGACTATACCTTTGTCAGAAGCTTGGATCGAAAATATGCCTTTTTTTTTCTGGACGAAGACAATGCCTTTAATTAGACTTTGGCTGGAGACTTTTCAATTCCAAAAGACAAATATGTCTAATAAGGGAATAGTCCTTGTCTAAGATCCAAAGAAAGGCACAATCTTTGTCCAGATTTTAATAAGAGAATAGTCCTCTTTTGGGGTATCGATATATCCACTACGATTGTAAGACAAACAGGAAGGCAGTACCGAGGAATCCAATAAAAATGTAGTCAGGGGTTTTACTGCGGACCGCTTCCCCCGTTTTTTCTATTAACTTTCAACAATGTTTTTCAAACATTTTTTTAAATAAACATCCTATTTATAAATGAACTTGACACATGTATATTTATAGATAAGATGTAAATACTTTCTTCTAGACGAATTCCAGAGGCTGCAATTTTTACGATAAATATTTATCAAGCAACGATCTGACCAGATATGATGATAAGTTTAAATAATAATAATTTTTATTTTTCTAGATTATATTCCCGTTTTCAAGTAGGTTGATGGTTGTTACTGTCGATAAAAACGTTGTCAATCGTAGAAAGTGTGTTGTAGTTATTAGGATCTCTAGTTTTAAGAAATATTAGATAAGGAATTTATAAATAAAAGGAATATTTGTTACGGTGAAGTTACCTTATTCCTTTGAGAAGTTATCTCTGTAATTTTTATAACAAAAACTGCAATAGCAAATCAAGTATTTAAGGAATATTTAGTACTAATGGGTGTTGCAGATAAAAATACGAACCGTGCAAAATCATTCTGCAGCGGATGTAAGATAGTCTTAGGGCATGATCTAAGAAATTTAAAAAGGCATGTACTTCACAGTGATGACGATAAAATGGCAGGAGTAAATTACACTTATCAACATGCCCGTGATTGCCTTGACTTGTCAGTGGTTAATCCAAAATATGAAAAATTATTATAAATACATGGGAGAGACAGATTTAAAGCTTTCGAAAGTACATAAATGACATGCTAGTAAAATAATAGTACACAAAAAGATGCATCATTAGAAAGTGATGCATAATTATAATCTAACTATAACTACAAAATCAATAAGTTACTTAATAATGGACTGATAGATAATCGTGCTTATCATTTTCCAAAAATTTTCTATTTGAATGTCGACAATACGGTAATCCATTGCTCAATCGAAAATTAACTTTGAATACAGTAAACCGTCATCGGATAATGCTTACTATAAATTTTTCATGAAGCAGAAATATCGTAATGCCTCTTTGTCGAAAGTCCTATTGGTAAGTAATTCGAATTGATGTTGATGAAAATCGACACATTCAAGGATCCATATGATGGCACCGTTGAATATTTGCTATCACAATCAACAAAATTATTTGGTCAACTTGTCATGTATATAATTATTTGGAAGCAATTTGGTATCGTTAATGTTTTTACGGAAAATGACTGGACTTTAGGTTGGTTTACAAGATCACGGCCATATCAAAGAGATATTAACAACCGCCGGCCAATAATACTTTTTTTTTTGAGTAAAATAGTACGAAATGAGCCACTTGGTGAAATAGTCAATATAGATGATTATAGACTAAACGTAGCTAAACAACTGCTGAAGGAATCGATCAGTATGAGCAATATCTGCCAGTTTTGTTTTAGAGAACAAGAAAATGAAATTTTTGTATGCAATGTTTGCAGCCGATTTTTCATATTGAATGATTAAATCAACTTAATGATTTTACGGAGAAAAACCTTTTTTTGTTATGTCACCTTCATTATTTAACACGGAAAACCGAATTCTAATTACAGCTCGTTTATTAAAGTACAAAGCTCACCGATATCGGCGATTCCAAAATAGAGTACACCGCCACACCGCTACTGTGGTCATTTTAAAAGCCCTCTGAGATAAACAAACTGCTCAGTTAGATTGTATTTAGGTTTTCTTTGTTCGTAAAGCAAAGTGTTTTAAATGTCAATCGCCAATAATGTGTATTTATGAAAAGGTTGTCAATAGATTACTTGGGATAATAAGATGCAAGGGATCGTTCACTCGACTGCATGCTATTAAGAGAACACTATACATACAATTTAAAATGAAGAGGTCAATATTAGCTAATGAATAAACGACCCTCGGTAGACGAAATACTTTTTTATTATTCTAAAGAATCAAGTGTACAAGCTAAAACAAAAGTTGCCTGTCGACATTCGTCAAAGTCAGTTGACAAGCAAATAACTTAATTAGCCCTTCAAATGTTTGTCGGCAGTTTTTAATGAGTTTTTGCTACCAACCTGGTATGTTTAACATCCATAATATTGAACAATTAACAAATTTATATGATACTTAAGACAAACATAGATTGCTATTTTTATTTTGCTATGATAGTCATAAAACATTCCTGAACCATAAAATGAGTTCACGAAGGTAATGTATGTCATTATAGACACACAACAATTTTTGGTGCTTGAACGTTAAAATAATGTATATCCATTACGTAACAAAAAATTGTCATTTAAGGACATATGATGATTTAATGTCGTGATTCTACCATGTAAAAGAAGTGCGTTTCATTATTTGAATCTGTTACATAATTTACATCATTTTATATGATTTTATTACATAACAAAGGGCCACCATTATTGTCAGGTATGGAATGAAGAAAAGAGAAATTGTCAGTGTACATATATAAAAGTCAGTTAATATGCATTTCAATGTCATGTAATAAGCGGCGTTTTTATCCCGTACAAAAAAAATATATTTAATATCTCTATAAATTTTTTCACAATTCTAAAAACGAAGGTACTATTTTTTATATTAAAGTTTAACATACTATAAATAGTGCTTGAGAATGTACACTTACATGCTCGGAAAACTGTTAGATTTCCTATTTTGAAAGAAGGAATTTTATAAAATTCATGTTCCTAGCCCCATTTTGTTCTATTTAGTTTCCCATTTACAACAAGTCATTTCGTAATACTTCTCCTTTCAAATAGGAAATGTCTCAGTTTCTTAGTGACAAAGAGTAATTTCTTAATTTTTCATGATAGGAGATTTATGAAACTACTATTTTTAACATAGGAAGCGTAAGTTTCCCCTTTTTAAAACAGAAATCTGATAATTTATCCTTTTTTAAATAACAAAATATCATTTTGACACTTTTAAATAGATGCCATTGAGAATCTTCATATTTTTTTACTTTTTCAGTAGTAGTTGAAAATATCAACTACTTTTAAACGTGTAAAAATAAAACTTAGTTATTTTGTAAGGTAGGAATTTTATGAATAACATTTTTCAAAAGTAGATTTTTTTATTTCTCTATTTCAAAATTATAAAAATAATATGTACTCTTTTGAAAAGATGAAATGTAAGTGATACACTTTATAAAAGTGTAAAATGTTGTAATTTTCACTTTAATTAAAAGGAAGCATGAATATATGTAATTGATTACATTTTTTAAGTATTACGTTAGTCACTTGTACAACAAACGATGGTTTTTTAGAGTAAATATTTTTGTTGCCAAAGTAACGAAGATAGTCCTGAGGTAAATTTGGAAGCACTTCGATGCAGTGCCTCTTACATTTTTGGTCTTATTGTAAAAATGGTATCAAAACAGATCCTTACACTGGTTTTAAATCTACTATCAAATCTGGTCTTGAAAGTAATATCACGAGTGGTCTTACGTTTCATTTTTGTTTACTCTTGCCCTGTCAGTCCTGTAAAATATCACAATGACCAAATTGAGGTCTTCGCTGAGAGTGATGACAGCAGCTACAGTTAGTGTGAATACTATGAATGTAATAGTTGACATACAAGTTGACAAATAGTTTCTCAGTGCTTACTCAACTTCTAGTATTCACACAATAATGCAAAGTGGGTTTTGTAAGCTGCAATTATATATTTTTCAGATCATACACAACCTCAAAAATCACCGAATACGCCAGCTTTGGACATCTGCATGTGCATTTTCATTTAGTTCTTTGTATGGCATAAAACTGGATGCAGCAATTTTGTATAACATTGTCATTTGGAAAGCTGTGTTTATGCATACGACAAGTTTGACAACATATCTTTTAACCCATCAATCTAAAGAAACAGTGCAGCATCCAGTTTTGTGCCATACCAAGGCTCAGATGACAATGTAAATGCAATGCCCAAAATGGGCTTATACAGTGATTTGTGAGGTTGTGGATGATCTGAAAAATATATAATCGTAGCTAACAAGACCCATTTTGTATTATCGTGTGGATACCAAATGTTGAGTGAGCACTTTGGACGCTTTATCAACTTATCTGTAAAATACTACAGTCACACTAAATGTAGCTGCTCTTTTTACTGTCAGTGAAAACCTTTAATTGGTCAGAATAAAGAAATTTAATTTTTAGACTTTTCAAAGTAATTGATCATCTAAAATACTACCTTGAAAGTAGTAAAATGTGAAGATTCTTGACTTTAATTATTAAAAGTAGTTGTGGTAAGTGTGGCACCTAGTGCATGACTACTCTAATTTGAAATTTTTAAGTTTGTTTGAGCCTCAAAAGTTTATACAGTCTTCGACAGTTACCTGCTGCTTAGTAGTAATAATAATCTGACAAGCAATCAGTACTAAAGCGTTTCGAGTGACTTGAAAAATCAGCTACATTAAAATTCTCTTACTCCAGACGTGGAACGTTCTGTTTTTTCCGATTTACTGGGAGAATGCGATGTAATTTTCACAGGAGATGCTGGAAAAGCTCTATTCAAAAAAAAATGTGACGCACAAGTCCCGTGATAAAAATCATCCCTTTTTTTCATTTTTTTTAAAAAGGACTTACTTCAGACAATTAATAATACAATACTAATGTAACTGCATCGAAATGGATGGTTTTGTAATAAGCTTTAGAATAGACATCAAATGACTTTGTTGATTGCCTTGTTGTTCCCATCGAAATTCAAAAGCTAGGATCTAAGAAAAACTGGACTGATCACTTCGGATATCTATTTAATTAAATGATTTATTCATGTAGGTTTTAAAGAGCGCTATTCTATGCTAATACAGCCTCTACGAAAATGGCATTGTGACGATAAAAAAGTAATCTGAGAATGTAGTTAGCAGTTCCTGATGCAGTAACATAGTGATATTTCAAGTTATCTGGTAGTCCTAAAAAAAAACAGAAAAAATTTACAATGAATGATATTCAAATTGTTTAATATAAGTATTGTATTCTTGATACGTCTAACCAGAATATTCAGAGATTAATGAATCTTTTATATTACTAAGTATAGCACTGCTGTATATAAGAGCATGACAAACCATTAGCAGATGACAAGAGTTCTCCAGATCGTCTAAAACGCTTCAAATCCCAGTTTTTATGAAAATAAAAAGTGACCAGCAGAACTAAAGAGTCTGGAAAAAGTGCAAGGCAAAGCCTTGTGTCTTTTGAATCTGACTGGCCTGCCCTGAACTTTAGCTGGATTTTTCAAAGTATTCTTGAAATCTGCTGGTACTTATTTTTTTTAAATCACCGAAGACAGAGCAAAGTTGCTCTGCAGGGTATATATCCTTGCTACCAAATAGTGAAAAATAACAGTTTCGGTACAGAAAATTTCAACATGACGAAAAAGCCAGCCCTCTCACCACTCTCCGACCGGAATAAGAGAAGTGGAGGGCCTGTTTCATCCGAGTGCCCTAGTGTGTGTATAGTATACCTACTCCAAGTGGCTCAAGCCATTAGCTGCGGTGGCTATGTAAACACCTAACAGACCTCAGGGTCTGTAGTGCGTAACTTTTTTCAATTGATATCATGGAGAAACCCATTTTCTCTGCCAAGACCATGCACCCGTACCAAACTGAAAACTTGATCGATAAGAGAATTTTTTCCAATCATTTGTTGAGTACCAAAACCAAGTGATTTCATCCTCCGTTTCATCCGGATACAATCGGCATTCTGTTTCGATGTTGCAATAGTGTGCTTAAGCAGCATTACTGTTTTGCAAACAAGTTCCTTCTCTTCAGCTTTCAAACTTATAGAGAACAATAAAACATTGTAATATTTACCAGGTGTTGGTTATAGTTGTATGGTGTACAAAAAAATTAACGTTAAATATGGCCAAAGTACAAAAACAGAGGATAATCAAAAGAGCCACAGCCCTTTTTTCAAAGCCAAGGTGTATCAACAACAGCAAAGAGACCACAAAGCTCCTTCGTGTAAGTATCTTTCAGTTTTACTTTATTTTTCGGTCAATTTTTGTCGAGTACATTATAAATATTTACTTAGAGACAAAAAGGAAATTTCAGAGAAAATTGTTAATTTATAAGTTGTGCAAGGCTCATTATCTGTGCTACGACAGCAATGGCCTTCACGTTTCAGAACCAAAATCGTACTCAGACCATCAGTCGATTAAAATCAAGCTAACACTTACATCTAGTTTGCTGACTCTGGCTACACTGAGGATGCTGGATAGAGATTGAGATTGGACACATTTGATTGTAAAAGGAATAAAATGTTGACGACAACGAAGCTAGCTATAGAATTCATACCGCTAAGCTAAGTGCTCACTCGTTTTTGATAGATACTGACAGGGAGAGAGCAGCAGGAGCGTTATGTAAGTATATTGATCGTTACTAGGGTAAGTACACGGTCAAAGAATAGATATATTAACACCTTGATTCTACTTCAAGTTTTTCTTACAGATTCTTCTGAACTGTCGGGAATTCTGTTAATTATGCTAGAAATTATTTTTTTAAAGTGCGATGATGAAGCACTGTTTTTGGAATTAAACCTGTCAACGAGCGTAGCGCTAAGGTCAAATGTACATCTTCTCTCAGTACAAGCTGATAACGTCAAGTCTGAAAAATGGCTTAAGATCTATGTTGAACACAGTATACTCTTTTCTAGCAAGTACGACAGCTGGTCTAATTGTTATAATGGCACTTGTACAAAATGAATAATTTTGATATCAAATTTTATTTCTCACATTTTTCTATTCTTAGGATTTAACATGTGATTGTACATACACAAAAAAATATATACATTTGTAATATATCTTTTGGATAGAGCAGGGAGTCGCAATAGATCGTCGATCTTAACTAAACCACAATGTTTTAGACCAATCCGGGTCGATTATCCTTAGTGGAAAATTTTATATTTCCAAAGTTCTTTAATCTTTTTTTTGAAATCTTGACACTTTTATGTAAATTAAGAGATATAAAACGAAACAAACTCATTTGGCTGAGATATACTTAAAAAAACTTTGGCTGGGATATTGCACAGTCCTCCTGCAAGGGTTCTTATTTTTTGCCGATTAGTCAGATGACTGGAAAACAAGAAGGTGATATTATGGAAAAGAGTATGTTTCTCTTGAACGATTTCTTTTACAACTACAACGTTTTTTTTAGGATTAATTATCAGGTTTATACAGTGATTAGAGGAAGTTCTACGGCAGCTGTCGGTGGCAGCCAAGAGCATAAGTAATACCGATCTAGAGAATAGCGAAGCCATTAAATGAGTCAGAAGGGAAATTATTTTTAGGGCCTCGCTTTATTTGCTGTTAAGACATTTTTTATTTACCATGTTATTTGTAATTATAAAATAGGTAGAGTCTCTCTTTTAAAAAAAGTGGCCATTATGTACTGAACATACAAAGTTTGATAGAATCAATTGTTATTTGCATTAAAGAGTATGGCGTATACTTTAACATGAAAATTTTAACACTTATCCACACATATCCACATATTTTTTATAATTTCTATCGTAACACTGCACTTCGTATGAAACTTCATTAGTTTTACATAACTTGAAAAGTGCCATTCGACCTGACAATAATGTAGGTAGTGCAAAATGCCATGCAATTCTTTTATGAAACTTCGTTACATCCTTTACATACTCAAGTGAGAAAAAAATTAATGAATTATCTGAATTCTTTTTCAATTCACATCTGATTTTTTAATTTTCTGGGATCATTCTCTTCCTTAAACAAATCCATTGGGACTTATTTGTGAAAAAATTTCAAAAACTTAGATAGGTTTTCCAAAAAATTTAGTTGTTTGTATAGAAATACGAAAAATAAGTGAACAACTAAACATTCTGGGAAACCTATCCAAGTGTTTACTATTTTTTCCGTAATAAGTCACAATGGATTTGTTTAAATAAAAGAATGAGCTCAAAAAATTAAAAATCAGATGTAAATTAGAAAAGATTAAGGTGATTTATAAATTTTTTTTTGTAACCTCTGGTATATGAAGAATTTAACCAAATTTTATGAACGAAATCGCATCATGTTTAGCACAAGCTATATTATTTTTAGGTTCAGTAACACTTCTTATGACTTTGAATATACAATTATGACAACATATTCAAAATATGTGCTATACATGGGTGATAAGTCACCTTGTATGATTGCGATGTACTACATTTGGTTTTAAAAATGTTTGTATATCTTTGGCAGGTTCTATTTTAAGGTCTAAAAATATGTAATGACAACTCTTTTAAACATGTATTTTATTTATTCAGAAAATAATTTTACAACATACGTATTTACTTACCGTTTTACATTTGTACTTATTATATCGTTGCATTATTATTAACAAATATTCAATGTCTATTACATGAAACAAAATTTGTTTAGTACACTGACAAAAGTGGTATTGGAAAAATTACTATATTTTTGAGGAAAGCGAAGACATACTCACATCATGAGAAATTTTATCATGTTACATAATAATTTGTACTATCTGTGTAGTTTCAATTTCTATTTTTCGTAGAAATTTTCTGTAAGAGCATGGTAAATATTACTATGTAACATAATACAATTCTATGTTACATAGTAATTTTTATTGAGTACATGATAAAAATTACTATGTAATCAAAATAAAATTTGAAATATTGCAAGTATGTCCTTGCTTTCCTAAAAAAAATAGTAAGTTTTCTTGTAATACTTTTCTCAGTGTATGACAAAAGGTTTGACTGTCCTTCAAGTCTTAACGTAACGTAGATGAGATCTATTTGCTGAGCTTCCAAGCCAACTTGTACCCTGAAACAAAAAACAATTTTCATATACTAATTGGAAAAAAAATTCTATTTATTCGTAATATTCAAACATTTACCGGCAAGTTTCTTTTCCACTGCTGTATTCTTCTTCTTTTTCATTTTCCACAAGGAACAAATACAGACATTATTATTCGCACAAAAATTTTTTTTCTTTAAAAATACTAACATTCCTGAACTATACCAAGGCATAGTACGTATCTTTAATAGAGATTTTACTTTTGTACTTTGCCCATTCTTCTTGGGTATATATTGCCTGTCAAATACATTATCACAGATGTAAACAAATTACTATGAACATAAAATGACATAGGATCACTGTAAAGACTAAAGAAACAAACAAAAAAAAAAAAAATCGTCAATATCGTTTTGTTCCCATGACGTTACTTTCAGATAAATTTAGTTTTTACAATGTATCACGCTTTGTTCGATTAACAGAGATACGTTTCATTATTAGATGTAGAATTATACTCACTCGACATTTTTATACGATCTGCAAGAACATATTTCATCAATTTGTACAGGCAGCGATTGGGTATACGATCTCGAAGTCCCTTGGGCTTCATAAGTCATTGATAGTGGAGGGGGAAGCTGTGGCTAAGGAAAATGCCACTGACAATTCATAAAGTCATTAAATTGCTGTTATTGTTGCTGCTAAGTTATGATCTTGCTTTGTGGAAACCAATTTTGGCCATGGTATTGCCACGGAACTTTAGCTGGATGATGATTATTATTCATTATTGCCACTGAACATCAAATTATTAACTATTCAAAAAAAAAATATGTACGCACCTTTCCATTTAAATAGCGAACTTGGAATACCACTGAATTTCACAGGTATTTACAAACCAGCTTACCATTTCGAAACGAAAATATTTACGAAATAAGAATAGAGAATGCTATTTTTTTCCAATTCATGGCTAAAAAGTGCGAGGCCGTATACAGCACACGTTACATGGCGAGTGAAATTTTGGCTCTTACACTGAGCACGGTACACGCCCAAGGTGTACGGTTTTGTGTACTTAGACACTTACATAAAATAATAGTTATAATACCACACACAGCGTACGCAAATAAACAATAAGCAGTGAACTTGCTCTTTCAAAATAAAATGTATATGTGCTTGTTAAAAAATGTTCTGCTAGTAAATTTTATGGTGCTTGATACACATGGCAAGCATGAAACACGTATAAGGTACTTTTTAACTAATTTTTATTCGTACCCTCGTTTTTACTACGAGCACGTGCCACAATGTACTTTGACAAAGCTTGGAAACTGAGCACTCGATTTCCAACGAAATCTTATTATCTTAATCTTTCACTGCCGCAAATAAGCTGGCATCGGTGCGACCCTCCCGATGATGTAGACGTCTTAACCTCGTTCCAAAGAATAACAAGGTTTTATTTGTGATAAACGAGAGAGATAAGATAGATAGAGGTGGAATTAAGGAGGCGAGGGTTAAATAGATCAGGATAAATATCATATGGTTTGTTTGTTGCTGCGGCATACACGTATAGTGGACGTCAGCTTTTCAATGGACTGAAATGACGCAACAAACGAGTCTCGCGTAAATGCGTACTTCACAAAATTTGTCAGCTTCTTAGCAGCATCTCTGACTAATCTGACTATTAAGCGTACACCTATATATTGCGTATAGCGTATGTAGAGAGGTGTACATTAAACACATTCCACTATACTGCTAAGCGGCGCTACCTGTCGTAAATTACGCCCTGGGTCTGGACTTTAAAGCCAAGATCCATCCGACTCATACGTGAAAAAAATACGTACCACCCAAACTTAATGGATTCTGACGAAGTCTTCTTTCTGGCATTTTTTCACGCAGCAATGGAACATCTCAACTTAAAAATCAACAGCGCCCGAGCGGACAATTTTCTTGGATTTGCAACCAAGGATTAGATTAGTGAACCGCGATACAAGTAAGTCGAAATTTAATGCTTTCTATATATTTCCGATTTCATTTTTACGGTTTTAATCTCGTAGAAGGTGTATTAGTCTGTATCCATATTTATGTTCAACAATACCGACATTTTAACTACAGCTAGACTGAAAAACCCCTATGTGCAATTCACGTATCATCCATATCATCATATCATATACGATTGCACAAAATATCGCTTGTTATTCATTTATTATATTATTTTTACCAACTATTATTTTTATGATTATCATCATAATCATTCAAATAATTATTACTACTATGCACCGCTTAGATATGCAAATTTATTCATGGTGTTAACCGTTTATGGTATTGCTCAGGCCTTATTTACAAAATTTGTTAGCATCTTCGCAGCACAGCTAACTGCTATATATTTTGTACACTACATACATAAGTATATACTTTACACAGTCAAATATATTGCTATTAAAAGGACGTGGGAAGGAACCATCTAACCTCAAAATAGCTACTTCTCCGTTTCCAACTTTTCTCCTTTCCTACTTAATCAAATTGCTACTTAAACAATTTTTATTCTATGCAAAAATTTTTTGTGGCAAGGCAACCGTGAGTTTAATTTTTGGTATTGTTTGTAAAAAATTACACAGGACCACAAAAAAAAAGTGGGAGAGTACTTTTCTGCGACAATACTTTCTTTACGTATATTGGGGTGCTGAATTCAAATCTGGTGTCCAAATTGCTCTATCACATCACAAATTTTAACATTTGTTTACATGGAGACTAACTTATTTACTAAAATTATAGCATTGCCGCTTATGGACACGTTTTTCGTTGATGAAAGACGTGATAGAGCAATTTGGACAACGGATTTGTATTCAGCGCCTCAAAATACGTAGGGGTAGTATTGCGGCTGAAAAGTACCCTTCCACTTATTTTTTTCGTGGTCCTGTGTCATCAGACGTGTCAAAAAAATGAGTTAAGCGCCCTAGTGTGGCATTTATACAGCACGTTTCAAGCATTTTCACTCAATTTCATTCAGTAAATTTTTTTTTAAAGTTCTCAACGGATTATGCAAAATAATCGTATTTTTCCGTCAATCTATAGATATCAGATTTGTCGGTAAGGCTAGGTATAGGCCTGCATGTATATATGCATACATAAAGTAGCAGACAACATGCACGTCATGCTTGTCACGCATCTGTCTGCAGCAGTAGTGCAATGATGTAGTGCATTTACTTATTATAGTTTTTTACATTTCTCATCAGTGTACTTATTATTAGTTATCGCTTAGTATATTTTACGACTAGTATAGTTACCCGTGGGAGTGTATACAGAAGCAGCATCTTATAATGCATGATCTGTGAAGTGTATGCCCAATTAGAGATGGTAAAAGGTATTATAGTGCTGCTATAAAATTTCAGTATATTACACCTTCATAAAAAAAAAAAAAAAAATATAGATACTTCTTTGGTGCAGAGGTAGGTGAGCTAAAAAATCAGAGACGGCTAACCTAACAGCTTGGTTTTGCATATTCACAGGGAAGTTATCA
>JAPYYV010003088.1:0-19062 GCA_030522625.1 Copidosoma aretas
CAGCCACGAGAATCAGCGTCATCGAGGGCGATGACGTCACGACCTTGGACGTGTCATGTACAATAGCGTGGCTATGTGTCCAGGCGCCCCTCTCTTTCGGGGGCCCAACTATGAGTGGTAGCGGAAGGGAGGAGAGAGTCAGCTAGAAGGGACAGCGGCAGTCTAGGAATAACCAAGATAGCGGCAGGTACACTCGCGGCGCGTCTCTTCTCTTGGAGGACTTGAATAAACGCATTAAACTAGAGTCACTGGTTGCTTCCTTTGCGTGCACCCCGAAGCTACGATTACCCCACGTAACATTCCATTGTATTTTGTTTAAATAACTTTCTAAGTTTAAAAAATATAGGTTACCAGGGTATTTTCATTTATAATATAATTAAGTGATGGCATAACTGACACGTTTTTTATAATAAATTAAAATTCTATCAATAGTATCACAATTTACAATAAAGAAACTGCCATCTATCGGCGCAAAACATCTTGTAATCATTTAAATTAGAAAAATACTGGAAATGTATGTTATCAGTAAAGTAAAACGTGAAAAATTTCCTTTTACAAAAATAGATGTGTGTCTGTGTTGTTACAGTTACTTTTCCATTCTGAAATTTTAAAAAAACTAAAGAAACACAATAATTGTTTTTATTTTTAAATTTTAACCATTGGAGACCGTAATGGTCGGATTGATATGCATAGCCGCAAGTTCGCAAGAATTTTGTAGAATAGCAGAAGTGAGAACTACGAAGATAGTTAAAATAGATATACGTATATATATCGTACATATATAAAGATAGAGCGAGAGTCCGTGAGTGAAAGAAAGGAGTTAGAAACTTGAAAGTCATCATTGATGTATTGGCACAATAATCAAACGAATTGGAACATAAAATTTAATTAGTTTATCAAAAACTTGTTTACTGATATGCGTTTAAGAACCTGTATAGTACGTGTACTTCGGTCAGAATAGCCCAGTAATGTAATAAATGCACTGACATAATTCTAATTTTAAATAAGATTGTTTATTAAAATCACGCACGCACGCGAGCTCGCACGCACACACACACAACTATATATATATATATATATCTTCCTATATTATGCAGTTGTATGGTTTTAGGATGAGTACTAGCTCCCCCCACTCCCACCGACTCCCCCCAGCTCTCACATAGCCCCCCCTCCTAAATAAGGTAAATTTCGTTTCTTTTTACCGTAAAATTTAACCCCCAAAAAATTTGGTTAACTCCCCCAATCTCCCCACCAGACTCCCCCTACCTCCGCTCAGCTCCCTCAAAAAATGATTTTATGTTCTATCAAAAATTTTGACCCCACTATTAGTTTCTAGCCCCAAAAAATGTTTTTCTGTTTTATCGTAAATTTTGACTCTACCATTAGTTTTTTAGATATACACTGAGAAAAAAATAACGTTAAGTTTACGCGAGGAGCACGGTAGATTCTACTTTGTTCCAAAGTAACAAGTGGCGCCGTCGCTGTAACTGAATGACCCAAGTAGATCTGACCGAACCTATAAAGTTGGAAATACTGCATTGACTGCATAGTATATGTAAACGTACATCGTATACCGAAGTACCAAAGTAAATACTACCGGGGTCCTCAAGTAACAGCAATGGCGCCACCAGGTAATTTGTAACAAAGTTGAATCTACCGTGGCCCTCGCGTAAACATAACGTTACTTTTTTTCTCAGTGTAATCTATTCAGTCACACTTTTCATACATTATAGGTTTTGTCAATTCAATTACAATATACAATTTTAGTCCAATTTAAATAAGTTATTGAAAAAACACACCTCAAAATATAGAACGTCATTCTGTATTTTTTATGTAAAACCATTTGACATTGCATATAGTATTACATATGGCAATGTATAATGGTTTTAGATTGGTACTGCCATATGTAATTCCATGTGGAAAAACGTGTAGAAATACAAGTTTAAATTTAAAAAATTTTTTGTTACACATCTGGTTACTGATTGGTCGATGATCAGTTTGTTTCATAATAATCATGTTTCTCTAAGATAGTCATCTTTACTAAAAGAATGACAATAATGTGTAATATTATAGAAAGACCGAGTATACTATAAGGAGCGTATGCACGGAAAGCAATACTTATGTAAAAAAGTGTTCGTTTAAATTTTATATTAAAAGGATAATAATCATGATCGGAAATGTGTCGGAAGCTGTGAAATAAGCTGCAAAAATAATTTCTCACAAGGAAACAATATATAAAGTCTTATCTCATGACGAGTATTTGTTTTCAACACAGCAAAAACGCTAATATAATTAATTAATAGGTAAATGAAGGTATTTACTTTTAGTAGAAAGAGAAAAAGGGCTTCTAATGCATTTTATTCATAATGTTTGTATTAAGATTTATAATAAATATAAGTATAATGAATTACAGTTATTATCTTTAATAGATTATTTTATAAATTAGAATCCCATTAACTATAAGTATTAAAAAAAATAAAAAAAAGAATACCTGTATGAAAATTAAGGATTACTATAAAATAAAAAAATAAAAAGTATGCAATAAATTTTTCAAATTTTAATCACAGATTTTAACAATACATCGAGTAGGAAAATTTGGTTTATAATAACAAAATACTAGAATTTACACAGTCAAACTATTCTAAACAGTAAGGAGTCACTTTAGCTGAAAGAAAATCATCAAATCACTAGATATTACAAAAGCTTTTCAAATATATTGGTGGCAATTGTAATAAAATATGTATATAGAGTACGCAAAAAATATAACGAGCATAAATGCAATTAATCGACGGAATTATTATACTAATACATGTATATAGATAATATTATATTGATGCAATATAGATGTTATGAAATATATTCGAAAGTCCGATTAGTTTTAAGTTTGTTAAAGCTTTTATAGTAGTTCTATGAGTACTTGAAATAAATTGTTAATTAAAAAAAAAAACGAGTGAGTTAACTCACAAAAATGGTACTGTATTTGTTCTACATAAATGCACTTGGTAATATATGCTAACTTGAATTTTATCATGTGTTATCTAAAATTACAAAATATCACGCCTGTGTATGTGTCTGAAGTCCTAGTATTATGTCGGAGACACGCACCGACACATTTTTTCTTGGTCTCACAATTTTTTCCAAATCTAACTAAACTCTCATAACCAGGGCGGATGACATACGCAAGCCTCCATTCCCGTCGAATTCTCCCCTATAGGCAGAGTTCCACGAGAAAAGACTATGCAGAAGTGCGGGCGTATGGTACACTATGAACACGGGTGAGTAGTATCGCTTTATGGATGCATGGATATTATGTATATACTGGGAACGGTAACGCTGCTGAATAGTATGTAACCAGACTAAGATCCTGCAATTAAATTACAACACAACGGCATTGGCTTGTTGGAGACTTGTTGGAGAATCGTAGCCACGCACGAACATTGCAAACCTTAACTAACAAAGCACGTGGTCAAAAATCGACAACCTCGCGAAAAATCATCCGATTTTTTCCATTTAACTTCGAGGCTGCTTGGTTTGTTAAGACGAGCAACATTCGTGCACTCATCTTTTAGAATAATCTTAACAAGTAATAGCTGATACAAAACCCGAAATTTCTGTAACATTTTCATGATTGTAAAGGAGGACGGAAGATTGAGAGCAAGAAAGGCCCCTTCCCTCTTCCTGACTTAAGAGAAGCGGGTGCCCAAAGAGACGGGAAATCCTCCCAAATGCGTGCTTTGCCGATCGAGAGCTTGCGATCCGTCAAATCGACGGCAAAGGCGCATTGGCGGAATTTTCCGTCAACCCATTTTCCCTTGGGTCACCCCTGGTCAGCGTCACGTAGGCCGAGGGCATAAAATCGGCTGACAGGGGAGAAGAGTCAGTTATTGCCGGTGACTGACCCAGTAAGGACCAGAAGTGGAGTAATGGAGGACAGCCCCGTCTCAGCTTCGACTTCGTGCCATTCGGTGGACAGCCCCGTGGACAAAGTCCCAGGCCAGTGGATTACGGTGATAACCCCGCCATACGACCAGCCGTCTCGTCTTTGGTCGATCGAACCGCCCCCACACCTCATTCCGTCGCCTGCACCCCCACCAACGAACATGGCTCAAGCCACACAGTGTGCAGTGGGACGAAACGCCAAAAAAAGTGTCAAAATTCCCGCTTCAACTGAATTTTGCTTGAAAAAATTATTTTAAGGTATGATTTTACTCGTCGTAAACTCTATTTTTAGAATCCGTTTCCCTCGCTTGTCTACGTTATTATATGTATCCTGTAGGCGGCGCCAAAGTCGTCACAGTGGCCGTATCTAGTTGCTTACGTTGGATTTCCGTGGAGGTTTTAACCAAGAAAAACAAGTGAGTAGTAATTTTCATGGTTTTCGGGGACGCTAAACACGAATTTGATATTTATTTTGCAATTAACGATTGTTTAAGCATATTGTTTGAACAAATAGTAAACAACAAAATTGTAAATCACAAACACCGTCTGATTTTCATAGTTTTCGGGGACGCTGAACACGAGCGTGATATTTATTTGTCAATAAACAATTGTTCAAGCATATTGTTTAAACAATTATATAACAAAAAAATTTTAAATCACAAACGACGTATGATTTTCATGGTTTTCAGGGGCGCTGAACACGAATTTGATATCTATTTTGCGATAAACGATTGTTCAAGCAAATTTTTTAAACAATTATTGAACAAAAATTTTTTAAATCATAAATGACGCATGATTTTCATGGTTTTCGGGGGCGCTGAATACAAATTTTATATTGACTTTGCAATAAACGATTGTTTAAGCATATTGTTCAAACAAATATTAAACAAAATTTTTGCAAAATACAAATTATACATAATTTCCATAGTTTTCGACTTTGCTTGTTACAAGTCTGAGATTAATTTAGCAAAAAACGACTGTTTAAGGATACTGTTAAAGAAACCAATAAATATATCTAAGTACATATACATAAACAATACTGATGGCATTTAATTATTGGTTTTTTAGCTGCTTTTTACGAATCTGTTATTGTTGACAAAATCTTGACTTTCATTTGATGAGTATATGTTCCTGATTATTGTAGAAAAAATTGCACACTTATTTTGTTAATCACCTTCGTCTGACGAACTGTCTAAGTCTCTACTTTCTTCATTTACAAGTAATGATATCATTTTATCTGTTAATTCTGTACTTTTATTCCTAATGTTTCGTATTGATGAAAGTAATAGATCTGAGTTCTAATGTAAACGGTTATACATATCCTCGTTTTTTGCTGAACTGTAATATGTATACGATTATCAGTGAGTAAATATTTTATATTGAATTTCACATAATATTATGCATCAAGAAGACTGTTAACTGTTCTACGTGAATATTAATTAGATAACTGTACATGCTTCACTTCTCTCTTAGTGAAAGAAACAAATATCACAAAATGTGAATACAAAGACAACTGGAAATTATTATAAATTTGTATTGATATTCAAAAATTCCCTTAACAAATGTGTACATAACTCAGAGTATTCTTGCGATTTTATCTTTAAAAATAATCATTATAAATGCTAGCTACTTATTCTTATACGCCATAAATATAAATTTAATGAGTAATACAGCACAAGTAATCAAAATATTTCTAACCATCCAGCTTTAAAAGATTTTTCTTAAATTACTCGTTGCGTTTTTTCTACTATTATTTAATTAAAAATTAATAGATATTTTCAAATTTTTTATTCTATAGTATGTTTATTTCTTAAAAAAGAATTGTAGAAAGGTTTTGATAATACGTTAGAAATCAAAATATCAATATAATCATCAATAACACCTCTAGTGAAAATATTCAAAGTAACTAATGCATTATACACTTCATAAACATATCAAACATTAACATGTACTGGTTAAGTGGAATTTATTACCATCGAGGCTGAGTCAACACCGATACCGAGTTGGTCGCGTACGAAGCGAGCAACAATACAGAAGTCGCGTGTAGCTGCCGATCGCGCATTATGTACTACCGTCACACTGTACCTAGAACTACTGAACAAACATACAGCGTAATACATACATACATCTCAGTTCCTTTATTGCGACCCATGCAAGTATACAATAATGGCTATCGGCAATAATGAGGAAAAATCGTAAACTAATTATCGTACCTCTGCGGCATATAGTTACGGTATGGTATATGGCCAATCGATACATAAGTTTCAAGAAGTAAAAAATAATTCCAAAAATAATATATTTAAATCCAGTTATAAAAAAAAACAGATACAAATTCAAAAAACTTCAAATCATTGATGAAATAAGTCCGTAACATAAGGAAAACCGCTCGTGGCAACTCGGCCTTTAAACACCAAGTTTCTCATCGCCGTCTCTAAAATGCGGTCTGCCCGTGGGGTTAAAAGGATTAAAATATTTTATAACCTATTACCATTCGTTAAGTAGGTTGTTAAAAATGCTGTGTTACAATTTTATTTAGGCCCACAACACATTCTTTGAGAAAATTAAATCGAAAATTCCGTTTTTTAACATGTGCTCTTACGGAAGGGAATAAAAGTTCCACATTAAAAATTTTGTATATTCTTTCACATCGTAAAAAATAAATCAAAACATTATGAATTAAAGCCTATTGACTAACAAAAGCATTAATATGGGAAAAACAAACTTCACCATATATTTCTGGAGATATTTGTGCAAACGTTAAGATAGTCATGAGACAATTCTTTGCTTAAGGAGATTATAGCGGTACAGTCAACCTCGAATGTTAATTTGACCATAAGATTTGTTTTTAAGTTCATTGCTTTTATTAAATTACCTAGGCCATTTAATATTGTGCTTCAGATATCTACTCACTAGAGGAAAAAATACTAAAGCTTTAAAAATAATTTATGTAAAATGTTTTAAGAGCTGGGAAAAAAGAGCCCAAAGACGGCGCGAGCCTGTTAGAAGCCTCTTTTATACCCTTGCCGGTCTTGGTCTGTAGCGCCTAATGACGTGAGGACCGTAGTAGCGGAGAGCCACGTAGCATATGCTTTGTTTAGTCATGCATACCGCACGTGACACAATGATACTGCTAACAACTTGTTACAAAACAAGTGGCATTATTGCTTACATTTTTAGGAAGTAAAACTAACTGTATTGTATTGTATTGTGTTTTTCGTTCCACGTACAGAATTTGTAGATTGTTTTTACACTATGGTTCTCTGCGCAACAATCCCGTGCGTTTTCATTGCCAAACAAAGAAAAACTCAAACACTTACAGATGATGTACTATACTATCTTGAGTTCTCTATTCACAGTCATTCTTTAAACGAATTTCTCTATTCTCTCCTACCGTTTAATTTTTAGTCCCTTAGACTTTTGTCACATCTCCGTAGACATACTTTTTCCCTTCATTTAAATCCCTCATCTTTGTAAAAATTCGGCCTAGCTTTCTTCAACGAACGCTATCTTGGTTCGTTTTACTTAACAATAGATATTTGTACTTACATTAATATGTGGAGAGCCGAACCGCTCTTTCATTTCCTGGTTTCGGTCCCTCTGTTACCACAATTTTCAACCTGCTCACTTTTTTTAAACCTCTTGCTAAATTTACAGCAGCCGATGATTATGTCTCTTTTCAGTAGCTCTAGTAACCCATCTTTAACTTTTTCGTTAGTTTTTTATTAATAATGGTAGGCGTAGTTCAATGGTTATACTGCCAAATTTGTTTATTATTTGAGCAACGTTTCGACTCGTACATAATATATACACAAATATTACAATAAACAATCACACTAAAAATATAAAAGTAAACAATCATTTACAACGCAATAAATTTAATTACACTTACAATAATCGCTAATAGAAGCGACGTAGGTAACGCGCTTGATGTCACGCGCTACATGTTAATATATGCTCCAATTTCTCCAGTTCTTTTTTGTATGCCCATCACCTTTCGTCTGTGTATCCCTTGTTGCCTGCCCTTCCTACGTTATCGCACCTAAATGTTGCCCATTGCTCTTTTATTTTTCCCTTAAGTTACCTGTCTTCCTAGTATCCCTCGGTTGCTAATACATTTTTATTTTTTTTGTCAAAGTCGCAATATCTTAACTGTTCAATTTTGGCCCAATTTGTTTGCATTTCTTGGTCTTCTTTTATTATCATACATCTTTCCAGTCTCTTTTCTAGTTTATTTATTCCCTTATCATCGAATACACGTGTCATTCCTATCCCATCTCTTATTATTTCAAAAGCTGCTGCTATTACGGTACTTTTTATATAATTTAATGATCATTCAGAATTTCTATCGTGAAATATCCTATAACAACAATAAATATTTTAACATCTATTCTTTAAAAAAAATCGAGTTTTGAAAATAATGAAAATCGGAATAAAAAAGAAAAAAAACGAATGCTTCGAAATTTTTTTTTTTAAAAGTGATTAGTAATAAAAAAAGCCTGGCATCATTGAAATCGGTCAAAGAAATCCTGAGATATGATTGATTATATACATTCCCTATTTACACCCACGGACACCCAGCAAGATCTTTCATCAAATCTATCAAACAAGACCTTTCTTATGCTATATTGTGATTTTCATCACCTCTAACAAAAACGTTCTAATTATATTATTTTTGGTTTATGTAGTTCGTTTTTAACGATTTTCCAAATTTAACTTTCCCGAACATGTTAATTTTATGCCTTTTTGTTTTATTAAGAATATTTATGTCAGATAACTAAAAAGTGAATGGATTTTCATTTGAATAAAAGTGCTTAAATTAATAAGATTTTAATAAAATGCAGGTGTAGAACGTGTAAAAATAGGTGCATGCCAATGATTCGCCACATCTTTAAATTTGATCTGTACATGTATGTTAATGAAACTTAGCAAAATTATTTAATGTTTTTCCGTTGAATAACACCTAACTTAGAAAATGTCTATTAAAACTATTTGTTTTGTTTTCATAATAATCTTTAAGATTCTTATCTAACTGTTGCAGTTTTAGTAGCCGAGATGAAAAAGTAAGAAAATAAAATGCCTTCTATTGATCTACACTATAATTCAAGTATTTTTTTCGTAAATCGTTTGATTTTATTATTTTTATCTCGTCACATTAATTAGCTTAAACGTGTCATTTACTGTTGAATTTAAATAATTTTGCTGTATTCTAAACTTTTCTTCCACACTTTACGTCAAAAGTGTAAAAATTGACGGTAAAAAGTGTGAATTCAAGATATCTCACTCTCATAAAAAGTAAAGTCGTACATCTACACCTTCCAACGTGTATTCACTATGATTATTATTTTCTTCCAATTGCAACCAAGATAATTACACTTTCTACAGTGCATTCATATGATGATTTACTTTTTAAATAAGTGAATTGGTACAATTACTATATTTGAACTAGTACAACTGGATTTCATCATTTTAAAAGTATTACAATGTAATTCTCCTCTTTTGACAGGAGCTAACTTGAAGACTTATACTTAAAAGTTTATTTTTATTTTTTATTTTTTCAATATTGAAGTACAAAAATCACTACACAAAAATGTTCCTTAGTTTGTCTTAACAAGTGGCAGATAATCGTGAAGTAAGGCCGCAGTTCCCTTCTAAGTTGTGTATTCATCACCTCTGTGAAAAGTACATTTTTGTGTTTATTCCAAGGTTCAGAGTGCAACGTAACCTCCTAGGTGTAATAAAATTTCTTGCTAATAAAGAAAATATTTTGACATCCTTAGCGTAGTGAAAATTCTTGAGGTGAAAGTAAGAGTGGTAGACATCCAGAGTACAGCAAAATCATTACTTATGATCGAGCAGCTGTAGGACAAAATATTACTCAAGAACTTAGCACTTTAAGCCCTGAAAATAGGAACAAAAAGTAGTAGTTTTTAAGGGTATATAAAGATAAGAAACAATTTATAAAAATGGAAAGAACCCTAAATACCTGCGTTTTTTACCTTGACCTTCGGTTTAAATAATAAATTCACTAAAACATACTCGATGCATTTCAAATCTTACCATAAATCGTGAATTTTTCTTCTGTCAAAAGAGAAAAATTATATTTTTGAAATAAGTCAGTTGATATAAATCAAACATAGTAACTCGACCGATTCACTCATTTAAAAATAGAGATATCATAGTATTACACTTTAGAAAACGTCATTTTCACGGTTTATAACTGTCAAAAATCGACATTATAAAGAATGACTCTTGAATGGAGTAAATACACAATTGTACTCTTTAACCATGCGTAATGTCTTGAATTCACACTTTCTAACGTTAATTTTTACACTTTTGACGTCGGAGTGCTAATACATACGCACGCATACACACGCACACACACGTACGCACACACACACACACACACGCACACACATATATATATATATATACGCACAAATAGATGTTTTGTTATACATCACCGCTAATAAAAAATCTATTATATTGATTATTGTAGTTTTTATAGTAGTGTATTTTTAATTTGATTGAACATGTCGAAAGTTATTATATTTTTTATTTTTGTGTTCATTATAACTTCTGGCACAAACAATTGTATTTTGAATAATTTTTTTTCCGTGCTAAGTTTTTAGTCCAGTATAAATCTTCCCCTATTAATGAACAGTGAACATAAAAGATTACATACAATAGAGTTTTTGTTTAGAATCATAGTTTCAATAATGTTTATTGTTCTTGAACACCTCGCTACATATTTTTGAAATTCATCTTAGATTACAATCAGCGGAACTTAAGATTTTATACAGTACATTTTGTGTGTTCTTTGGCATATGTTTCCTATTTTTTCGCAATTGAAATTACAAGATTGTTTTTATTCGACGTGCATAATTTTTAATAAATATTCCCAATATCATAGATGGGAGTGCCGCAGATGATCGTAGTGAAGAGGGTTGTGATGAACACGAGCAGGTGGATGCCAATATTGGCATGGATCTTGATATTACTTATACAAGTATGGAAAAATCTTGAGATATGGTTATAGCGTGCGTCGTTACCGTGTATCACGAAATGACTTACAAGCTTGATGTTGTTCGATTTTCCCATCTTATTCGAAAATAGACAAAGAAAGGAAAAACACAATCATTGCCAAATGTGAAGTATCAACCGAGGTGAAAGTTAGTGTATCTTTTCAAGTTATGTTCAATAAAACTGCAGAGTGTCTGTGCTCTGTGATTGCAACTGAATGGGATGTAAGCCATCTGAAAAATTTAAAGCTAGTGGTTACGGCTGGATTTAACAGTTCGTCTGGCCATAATAACACACATCAGCACTATGAAAATGAAGCCAATAGATCGCCAGAACCCCTTCAGACTTTATTTGTTACGAATATGCTTGTTCTAGGCCTAATGTGCACCTTGAGTGGTAAAATTTTTAACATGTTATTGCACAAAATCGTATTTAAAACTAATTCATATTAATAAGTGTGACATTATTGGAATGATTTTTTTATAACTACATGATTTTTAAAATTATATATTTCGAAATTAAATTATCATTTAGCTGCACTTGTATGGTAACAAAAAAGCTTAAACTGTTCATAATTGTCTCGTCATACGAAATTTATAACCGCTTTTACATTTTATTTATAAATACAACTTCTGTATTGCATTAGAGACTAATACGACTATCTGCATTATAATTTTTGTAATAAATTATGTAAAGTTTCTAACATCGTTTTGTCAAAAATGTCGCAAAAATGTATATAAAAACATTTCAAAAAATAGTAATAACACTGTTGACATTTTTTAAACAAAATGAAATAATAATAAATCTTTCTGGTAAAGTAATGTTTAAACTATAAAAAAAAAGAAACTGCAATTAAATAGGATTAAATGTACTATCTAGTTCTTGTAGGTTAAAAGCTATTTCTCGATGTAGCAGTGTGGTGGTAGAATGAGAGTATACAAGTAAAAGCTTCTGTTAGTAAAGTAGAACATTAAAAGCCGTATAATATTGTTAAGAACGTTATTGACATAGTATTTTCTACATAAATTGAAAAAATGGGACCTTAAACTGACACTAACATTAGTGTTTTAATACGATAAGTATTTTAAATTTATGTTAAAATTTCAAGCACACTATTACACTTAAGATTCCGTAAGCATAAATGGAGTTATTATTGTAAGAAAAAACTTAAAAATTTGTATAAAAGATCAGATGGGCGGCAATACAAGGTATATAAAAAAAATTCATAATATGTGTATGTGATATTTAATCCATCTTTAAATAATACGAAGATATTGTCACTCAAAAAATAGCAATAGTTTTATTTTAAAAATTAAAATCAATTTTAAAACATTCCGTAATAACTCCTTCTCTAATTTATTGATATATGGCACCACATAGCTATTGAGTATTGTTTGTAAGTGAAAAAATATATGCCACCAGATCCACCTCATAATTAAAGTAAGAAAGTTTGGTATATCAAACATAAATTGGGTAATATTATGACAATCACCATAAAGTAGATTAAGGTGTATAAAATTATTGTTCTAATAATATTTTTTATAATTGTTATCCGTTGATAACAGATTTCAAACTTATATATGTTACCTATGCATCTAAAATATATAATTTCATAGGTAGATCTTACGATTGAACGGATTATGATTAACATGCACAAAAAGAAACTTATGTAACTGTCGACGGTGTATGCTTTTTGTATATGTTTTGCATTTATACCTTCGTTTGTGGTACACTCATTTTTTGATTAACTAATTTTTCCATAAACGAAAATGTTTTCTACAACAAATAGAAAAGTGAGAATTCTAGACATTGCTGCATCATACGCATGCTACACATAAAATAATTTATATTATTTACATTTCAATATCATAAAAGGTAAATGTTTGTGGAAAATCCTATGCCTCAGAGCTGTGAGTTCTGTCGTCCAATAAGTATAGCAGTGTAGAAAGAAAATTAAGAGACAATTTTGAAAGAGTACAATAGATTGAAAGCGGAAGTTGCGGCTCTCACATCGCATACATTTATTTTGCGAAATGGAAAAGGGTTGAAGTTTCGTTTGAGGTCTACTTCACTCTGTTTGATGTAAAGTGTATAAATTATATTGTACGAAATAAGGCTATGTGGCGTACGATATACATAGCATACCAATACGTACGCACCCCACCACCTCAGATAGGGACGTATGACCAAGAAAGAGGAGAAGCGGAACTCTTGAGTCGGGTCAGAGAGTAGAGGAGAAGGAGAAGGTTCGGGACTCTCGAGACTGGCAGACATGCCTCCAGATTACCGCGCTACCCTTGGCTCTTCCCTCGGTCATAAGAAATAATAAAAAGAAATTAATAGTCCTTACTGTGTACTTATTTCATGTTCACCAAACCGACCACAAACCCAGGTAATAGGAGAATTTTTGATGTCAAAAGCGGGATCGGTTGAAAAGCGCACGCAGCGTAGTACCGCGAGACAAAAAGTGAGTGTTAGGACGAAAAAAAATTTTTTTTAAACAAGTGACCAAATAATTAAGGTCAGAGAAGTAAAGAAAAAAGGGACAACGCAAAGCAAAGCCAGCGAGAGACTTCCAAGACAACGGAGCTAAACAGCATACCAGAGATCGAGCTACAACGCCTATCACAAGAGGAAAAAGGAGAAGCTTAAGGAGATTGACATCCAGATCAACAGGAAGGAAAAATGCGGTCTGGTGTAGCCCTATTAGCCATTTGGATAGCTACTACATGGGATAATCGATACAACAATAACAGGTATAATTATAATAATGATAATGGAAATTACGGCGGGAGAAATCCTAATTATAGAAACGGAGGGCCGCCGTACAACATACCTGACTCACCTAACGATAAAACGCATGACGTACACACGGAGACTTTAAACTCCCAAGACGCTCGTCGCAGTCCCCAGGCGTCGAGCGTGACTCGGCAGACAGCAAAGATATAAACAGTGCACCCGCAAAAGAAGCAGAGCCGAAGTGCAGCGAACGGGAGTCACCCGAAAATTTATACACTGAGCCACACCTCACAAATAACGTAGACGCGAGTGAAAAAGCACAACATAAAATGATACGGCCAATGCATGACACGGGCAACATACAAAATAAACCGCTGGCGCAACTTAATAAAATACAGCTAACTGCGGGCGCACAAAATAATGACAATTATAATTTAGCTGAAATTTTACTATGAACCCAAAGCCCCGGGATAAAAAAGGACACAGCCTACAAGAGAGTCGAAAAATCACTTGAAGATGTAGAAATGAATATATCCAGTACAGGGCACACACCACCTTTCGTATGCCTCGAAAGCCCACAATTAATAAATGGAAGCGCGACTTATTACGTAGATACGGGTGCCGAAATATCTATTATAAAAACGAGTAGCCTTAAGAAGGACTTATATATTAATTTAAATGAGCGAGTGCTTATAACCGGCGTGACACACGGAGCACGATGCACGTCAGGAACAGTAGAGGTACCCCTAAACGGGATGATATGCACTCTGCACGTAGTCCCCGACGACTTCCTGATACAAGTGGAAGGACTGATCGGATGGGACCTATTAAAAAAACATAATGGCCACATATGCGCCAAGGAAAATATTATAATATCGAACGGCACCCAGATACCTTTGAAGGAACCAGAAACCTTTGAAATTCTTGCAAAATCGAGACATATAATTTTTGCGCGCGTAAAAGAAGAATGTAAAAATATACAAACAGGATAGGTACCTCTGCAAGAATCTGAGGAAGGCGTTTTATTCGGCAACTTTATTGCAAACAATGACAATGGTAAAGTTTACGCCGAATGCATAAATATTACGGATAGACCGATAAACATAATTGTACCTCAAGTAGACTTGTTGGAGCGTGAGACAATTCGCGGGACTGAGCCATATAGCGTCGTTGGGAACAACGGAAAAGGCCTACAGGAAGCAATAATAAGAATTTTTAGATCAAGTATTACTAATGAAAAACAAAGTGAAAATGAAAAAGTGATTGAAAACAAAAACAAATTTGTTGTAACCAATAACGATATAAGAATTGAGAAGACATTAAAATCAGCAGACACATCAGGCTGCATCGAAGAAGAACTACAACACGTGCGCGAACTAATAGAATTCAACCCTTGGGTATTCGGCCTCGACGGAGAGCTTTTAAGAGCAACTAGCATCTTAAAACACAAGATACGTACAACGACAGACAAACCAACTATAGCAAAAAGAATCAGGTACCCGATCGCTCTAAGGGAACAGATGAATAAGGAGTTCAAAAATTAGCAGACCAGGGTATAATTGAATCCTCCACGTCGCCGTATAGTTTCAACACATAGATAGTACCCAAGCAGGCGGGCCCTAACGGGGAAAAGAGATGGAGAGTGGTAACGGACTTCAGACTACTCAACAAAATTACGGTCGGTTCGCGTCACCCACTACCATTCCAAAGCGATATTCTAAACCATCTCGCATCTGCCCGCTATATAGCTGTAGTGGACCTAAAAATGGAATTTATTTAAGTAGAAATAGATAAAAAAGACGCTCATAAGACAGCATTTTCCGGACCAGATAGCCACTACCAATACAAACGTATGCCAATGGGCTTCACTAATTCACATCATACATTTGTACGTGCGATAACACTAGCACTAGCAGGCCTACAAGGACATGAGATAGAAGTATACATGGACGACATAATGCTGTTCGCAGCAACATTGGAAGAACACGGAAGACGATTTAAAAGATTGGTTAAACGATTGTATGATAACAACCTAAAAATAGAACCAAAAAAATGTCAGTTCCTAAAAAAAAAAGCCAAAGTATTATGCTACATAGTCGGCAACGGACAAATAAAAACGAACCCCGAAAAAAATTAGGTCTGTAAAAAACTATCCAAGACCCACAAACGCAAGGAAAATCAAACAATTTTCAGGTCTCACGGAATATTTCCGCCGTTTTATTAAAAACTACGCAAAAATAGCACAACCAATTTCGAAACTTTAACGAAATAGCACAGAATTTAAGTGGCAGGGACCTCAACAAGAAGCATTTGACTCTCTCGTTAACGCTCTGTGCAGCAAACCCGTACTCTTAGCGCCGGTCATGAATAAGCCATTTATAGTTACAAAGGACGCATCAGACCACACGATCGGCGCAATATTAAGTCAAGGGAAAATAGGCGAAGATCACCCCTGCGAATATGCATCCCGCTGCTTAAAAGGTAGTGAACTTCGCTACCCAACATAAGATAAAGAACTGCTTGCCATAGTCTATGCAAAAGAGCAATTCAGACCATACTTATACGGACGAAAATTTACAGTAGTTACTGACCACGAGCCTCTAATACATTTCGACACATCGAAAAAACCGCATCCTCGATTTACAAGACTGAAAGCAGAACTACGCAGCTACGAATTCGACGTTGTCTATAGACCCGAGAGAATTAATAGGGCACCTGACGCATTATCGCGCAACCCGATCCTGGAAGAACGAAAAAAAAACCCCGAATTACCGCGCAGGGAGTTATACAAACTCGCAGAGGAACAGGAAAAAGAGAGATTTGGTGATACAAACGCACCACCGCGCACCGGCTAGGATATACAAGATTCGCACAAGACGGGAGAAAAATATAATAAGAAAGAACAGGAAACATCAAATAGAAATTTCCGATTTAGACAAGTCAGACAACAAGACAAAGAAAAAGAAACGCCGGAAAAATAATAATTCAAGCGAATACATGCCAAGCAACGACAGTGATGCGGACTTGGAATCGGAATGGCCGGAGACAGAAGCACAAAGAAATAAAACTCTAAAAATAACCAAAGCAACAAAAAAAAGACATGGACCACGTTAACTCTAAACACAAACTGCAAATAAAAAGGAAAAGGGGGGAACACAGCCAACTGCAGCAAGCGACGGTGACGAAAAAATTATATCTCAAGGACCAATTAATGAAAAACTTGCATACATGCGGAAAGATAAAAATATGCAAAAAGAATTAAAACTCACAAGTACACCTTTCATTAAATGGGACGAAACACAAAATTTACAACGTAAGACCCGTAAACGCCAGCTGGCTACACTACATAGAAAACCCACAGAATTTTCCAATACACCCGAACTAGAAGATAAATCAAAGGAAATAATAATAGCAAACTGCAACACACCATCTTGCGAAGAAGAGGTGCCAAGAGATAAACATAGGGTAATAACGCACTGGGGATGGCAGCTAGTTAAGGCCAATGTAGCGACGAAAACAGAGGAGAAAGAGAGTGAGCGAAAGAAAAGCGGGGCCCGAGAGGAAATATGTGTAGGGGTGAGCGAACCAAACTAGATTAACGAGAAAGTAAAACTTAAAGAGAAAGGACCATACGTGCGAGATGAAGACAAACCCCCGAGCGAAGAGAGACAGCAATCAGGGACGTCGAGTACAAGCAAAGCTGAACCGTATCGACTACAGACGAATCGACGCGCATGGAGCGAACTGTTTAACACGAGAACATATATCAAGAGAGCGGACGCACATAATATATGACAAGGCGTACAGACACGAGAACGCCGAAAGAAAGGCCCGGGTCTAAACGAAAAAATTGGGGCTATGCTCGATGACTCAATTAATTGTTTTCAATCAAAGGTTTGACTGGACATAAAATGCCAAGATTTTAAGGGAAAGGTTGGAGTTAGAATTGATGCATGGGAAACTGATAGTACCACAGATCAGCAAAAAGACAAACATGTAAAGAATACAGTCAATGACCTACAGTCAGCTAATCAGGCAAATAAAGAGACCGAATTAGGTAGCGAAGTTGACCCAAATGCTGACAATAATACTCCACAAACAGAACCAATAAAAAATCACAAACAAATAAGAAAAGACACACCGCAAAATGAATGGGATAAGAGATATTTTGAGACTCGAAAATGCGGACTGCACTGCGTGGAGCAACACAAAAAATTTGCGCTAACGGACGTCCCGCCCAACGGAAGTTGTCTTTTTCATTGTTTAATCCTTCTTGATGGCTTAACACTCTTAACGACAAAACTAAGAGATGCCCTTCGTTAATCGAAATGGATACATGAAAGTAGCAACCCGGGGGAGACAGAAGACATCCTCCGAAGCGACAACGCCTTTAGAGACGGGGAATGGGCTTTTATACATGCCTTAGCGTATAATAAAAATATATGCATTTATTTGCAAGCGACTCCGAATAGGATTATTTATCAGCATTTTATAGGAAATAAAGGCAAAAAATTTATGCATATATATTTAGAGAATCCACACTACCAAGCCCTAATAAAGTAAAACCATAATAAACAAAAGAGGCTTGACGGCAGCAGAAGCTCAGGGGCGGAGCCAGAGAAGCACCTGCTAAGAAGTAAAGATTAGGACGAAATTCAGACAATCAGAAAATTGACATGACAGAGGAGGATGAAAAAGATAGCAAAAGAAGTAATATTGGGGAGAAAACACATGAGAAACGCAGCTCACCCGCTCCTGAACCCTCACCTCCACTGGAGCCTCTATCGGCACACAACTCACAGGGTTCGTCCGATTCATCGCCAGAGAGCGACAGAGAACGAGGCATAGACCTGAATGAGGCTTTTGTAGAATCGGGAAGCGAAGCAGAAAGGGACATCAGAAATGACATATTAAACTCAAGCACCCTAGCGAAATACAGGGTATGCAGAATAAGGCTTCCTCAGGAAGTACCACCATGGGCACCGAAGGAGAATAAGGACCCACCACTACTTCAAAAAGTTAAAAAAGTTACGGATCACCTATTCAGATATTTGGAAAATTTAACTTTTTGCTCGATAACGGATAGCGTCCCTGATACGGAAACTATTGACGCACTCTATGAACGTAACTATATAAATCCATTCGTTTTAAACAATAAAACTAAAGAAGTTGGAAATGCAATTTTATCAAAAGTCAGAAAAGTACACGTGATACGTATATACGCGAAAAAACACTTTGACGATACTGCGCTGAAATCTGACATTTAAAAATGTTTAGTGTCCCTGAAAGCACTAATAATGGCGAATAAAATAAAAACTATAGGAATAGTGATAGACCTAGCGATTTTAAACATTCATCAATAGC
>JAPYYV010003089.1:0-19061 GCA_030522625.1 Copidosoma aretas
GGTTATGGGCAACCCTAGCCCGATGGAGTTATTCTGACCCAAAATTTGAATTCAGCGACCCCAAAAACATATAGTTAACATGGTCCGACCACCTAACCCCAAAATTTTTTTTTTTTGTGTGGCTGTGTAATTAGAGATAAATTAAAGCACCTTTATTCTGAACGAGCGGAGCATTCTTTATTGACTCTCACTATATGTGAGGCATTATTTATTATCTGCGCAGAGTGCATTGATGAATCATATCAGTTTGTGGACAAGTGTTGTGTACAGACTTTTTTGTTACGGATAATGTTTTCCATTTAAAAAAGCGCGCCGAGATATTTACCGACAGGTGGTGGGAAAATAGTATCAAAGTACTTTCTTGCATACGTAAATTTTTATTTTGGTACGTACGAATCACACCTTAAAAATGAATGTATAAAATTGATAATCATGCTCAAATAATTATTATCAATTTTTAATCTGAAAATAGATACAGTTTTTTTTTAAATAATTTTATGTTGCGTTAAACACAATAATCCTTAAAAGAATAAAATAACTTATAAAAAAAAGATAATGATTGTTTTATAATAATTACGACACTTCTGATCGTAATTGGGTAAACATAAAAACATTTACCATGGCCAGAATTCGAAGACTATTCTGCCAGAGTTTGGCGAGAGAAAAATATTTAGTCTACTGGACCATTTATAACTACGGGTATCTTGGGTCAAATGTAATACTTGAGTTGTGGAAAGTGGACGAGGCTTAGGCTAAAGTACGTGTGGGAAAACTTAATTGTTAGAAATACCTGTATAGAATATTGTAGAAACTGCAGAGAATGTATTTAAAAAAGTTTTATATATTAAAAATACAAGGACTTGCTCTTTGGTGCAAGATCATTGGTTTTGAAACGTTCAGCTTACCGTACAATTATATAATTTATCAACCGAAAAACTCTTGAGCGTACAGGGTCATTGGGTTTCCAGAGCTAGTGTTAAGAAACAATCGACTTATAAATCAACGGACTCTTAACAGTACAGGGTCACTGGGTTTTGAGCGATTATATTAATAAATAATTCCTTGATACACTGGTTGACTGTCAACAATTAAAGGTCATTGGGTTTTAAACGCTCAAGTAATTCGACAGTTCAATAATCAAACGTCTAATCTCCAAAGGTACTGGTTATCGGGTTTATATACTCAAAATCAATGGATTTGGGCGAATACCGTAATTTTGGATGTATACACGGAGCGCAGGTGCTCGGCCACTCAGAAGCCATCTGCGCAGAAGTTTGCGAGAAAAGTCTTGAGTATATCGCATTACTACTACCAGGCTAGTCACTCTCACACTTGTTACGATTACATTAACCTGCAGTACATTTAAAAACAAATCTTTAACCTATGCCATTAGGTTTCGAGCGCTTGTTCCTCTTATAACAGCATTATTTGACCTTTTCTTCCTCGCTCTTTCTTCTACCAATCTTTTTACTTAAAATACCTCTCTTACCGACAGTCTAATGCTATCGCTTGCTTCCGACGTTAGGATCCCCGCATATGACTGCCCTTTGATGCTGCCACTTCTTGATGACACGCATTCTGACACGCCGAGTTTTGGTATTCATCCTCTTCGCACTCCTCTTTTTGTGACTTTTCATCTAGCGGTTTTACCAACCTTCTCAAGCTGTCCGTGACTCGAAGTTATCTCTCCATGATGTCAACCACTTCCCTTTCCAGCTTCAAAACGTCCTGCTTGATCTTGTTGATGATTTCAAAACGCTCCAACTTAGCCTTCTTATACTTTTCTTTTTCCCATGTGCATTCTTTTGCCTCTTCTTTTAACTTATTCGTCAGTCTATTTATTTCTCTCTCACGCTCCTCCTCTGTTGTTTACAACCTTTTTCTCTGTGAATCTTTGACTCCGAAAGAAACTTTTTTGAAATTCGCACCAGAAGTTGTTTGCTCTATGTCAACTGTTTTCTCTCTTACGCTGTCACCCTTTGTTCGTGCGACTTTTTCCTTTTCCTTTACATTACCTTCGACCCGTGACAGATTTCTGGTTTCTACCGTAACACGTCCAGCCTTTTCATCCATCGAGCCCTTGAGTTTGAGTCAACGTTTGACTTTCGCTTTATTAGCATCTCCTTTTAGTGCCATCACGAAATGATGTGTCTGCAAATCGTACGACTCTTTCTGACGAGCATTTGTGTCAATCAGACCTTAAAAACAGCTGAAATTTTATAGGAATCCATTTTTCACCACACTTTTTATTCATCACTTGAAACCTTTTTAACACATTCTTTATTTCCTATTTTCTTTCGATTTACTTATTATGTGCCCTGATTTGAGCTTAAAGCGTTTTAAAAGTACACCACAGCACAGATACTAGTGACGGTACTTCCATACACTGCGGCTCCCCTCTATCGAGTATTTGTCCAAGTGATATGTAAATAATGATATGATTTAAAAATCTAGAAAAATATTTGAAGTGGTCTAAAAGTCACATAAGATTGAAACTTAAAATTCTTATTCTATTTAAATGGAAAAACAAGATGTGTCTGGCGGCACAAGATAAATTAAACATTTTTCGATTTCCAGGCAATAGATGTTTATTTTTGGATGCAACGAAGAGTTCAAAAACAGTGGATGATCAAAAAATTAAACTTGGTAAATAAAGGACATGCTACTGCACACCCAACATGAGGAATAATTGAATCATCAAACGATTCATGAGTTTATAATATTTAGCAACCCTTAAAACATTTTGTCAGAGTACAATAATCATCTTTGGTATGATATAGTGGCAAAGATTGAGCACATAAAAGAAATAATAAAAAAGAGTAAAAAACACGGTAAGAGATCGCAAAATTAAAATCTCTTGATAGTATTGCAACAAAGAATCAATGAAAGGACATATATTGCTGTCATAACGATAGTGGCATGAAAAAAAGCGGAAACGTGTATGCAGACACATACAAACAATTTTTAATCAATATCATTATGAAAAAGGCGTTTAAAAAATCGAAGGAAATAAAAAAAATATGATTTATGACAACTACATACAAGTATTTATAGTATGTGTATATCCTTACTTAAACCAAAAGCAATTAGTGGATTTCAAATAAAGTGACGAACGCATATTTTTAAGATGTCGAAATGGTTATAACCACTTTGATTACATTGGTTAATAATGATACTTGCACATAGATATTATCATTCTCGACCAGGCTTTTAGTTATAGTCCTTTACTTACCTGTCCAACGAACAATTTCAGTTACCTTCATAGTAAAAAAAAAATCAACGAAAAAAAAAGGAGGTTCACCCTTGTTCAACCCAGAAAACCGACAATCTTTTTGTTTATTTAAATCGGCGTCGTTAGTAGGACTCACGGTACTGCTGAAACAAGAACAATAGCTTATATTTTTTTTTTTTGTTTAAGGTGGAGTTTGTTATCTATGTCGGGTGTATTGTTTTTATAAATATCGCATGTAGTTGTAAATAACGGTGTCAAATCTTTGTCCGGGAGATAAAAGTTGCTCAAGTCATCTGTTATGTTTCCATTAAAATGTATATACATGTATTTATGTTCTTATGTTATCCGTAGGCACACATTTACTTTGAATTCTCTCGAAAAACACAATATCCATGCTGTATCCCCATTCTAGGTTGGTAATAATAAAATATACTTAGTTTACACATGATTTTGACTATAAGGATGTAAAATAGAGAGTTTTTCGTTGTGCTGGCTGGTATATTCTCTATTCTGTTTAGTTTTATATGCGGTTCGTCGCATTTCTCGGGTAATGTTTGTGATGTACAATTGCTAAGATATTTTTTTTAAGTATATTTTACCAAATTTTTTATTCATTCGTTTATTTTCCGTTTTTATTTGAATCTGCTGCCAACTTTCGGCTCTGCTTAGATGGACTAAAGCTTCCCATCCATCGGTTCGCTTTGATGTTGATCTGTGGTAGCATCTGATTCCGAGGCATATTGTTACGATCGCGAGTAACAATTAAAACACGTTACTTTATAGAAACGAAACAAATCGGTATTGAGAGGAGCAAACAGAAGTAAACAGCTATAGGCTACAAGTTCGACTGACTAATTTTTTTCAACAACAAAACAACACCTAGTAACACATAGCAACATTTTCGAAGCGCGGAATTCATACATTCTACGGCATTTTAACTGTGTACCCAACATTACCCCCTCCTCTTTCAGATTGGCGTCCCGATAATCACAAAATCGTACGCAACACAACACTCCAAAATATCACCATCTTTTTCTGATGTAGCTTCAGGATAATAATACAGTTCCAGGATAAAAATGCCTATTTGACCCCCTGTCAAATCACTAAGTACATTGCATCCAACTGTAAATCCAGATACAACTCGATTTTCTATTACAGGACTAAAATTTCTACCTTGACTCCACCGCCAAGTAACTAAACTTCTTCAATCCAATTGTATCTCGTTAATCCAAGTACGTATCTCTTTTCAGGATAATGTGAAAGGTACACAGTTTAATCCTTTTAACACGAAATGAGAAATGACTCTTAATGGATCCCATTTCACGACTTACTCCGGCATTTGTCCAACGTCTTCGGAAAAATTCAGAACACAAAATAAAACCGAAGCAGAGTAGTAAGGATGACTTTCTTTTGTGGTTAGTCTTCAGTTTCGGGCTCTTTCCTTTAGTTCTTTGTGGATTGTAGAACCAAACTGTTTATCCTTCCGAAAAATCAACTTGTCTCGCTCGTTCGTCGTAGTAAATCATGATCTTGCTAGATATTATAGCCATCGTTGCTCTTGTCATATCATACATTTTTGCAATTTTCTTCCTTATCTTCTGTACATAATTCTCCGGCCATGAAACATCAGCGCAATCATTCAAAGGAAATCCTCTCATCAGATCCAGCGGAAGCTGTAAATCATCACCGGTGTACATTTCAGCGGGAGAGGACCCGGTCATCGCATGTTTAGAGGATCTGGAAGCTAACAAAAAATAGTAAGATCCAATAGTCCTAATCTTTTTAATTTTCGCCAACAAATTTAGATAAAGAATTGAGGATAGTCTGCTGTTGGCGTTTCACTTGACCGTGTGATTGTGGGTGTACATGTGTAGTTCGTGTTTTCCTAATTCCCAAAAATTTTGCTAATTTTTTCACTAAGCGCAAATCTGAATTTTTTCCTTGATCAGTATGTACTTCTAATGGAACCCCATGACGACAAACAATCTTATCGACAAAATCTTTAGCTATCGATTGTGTCCTCATATTGGATAAGGAGAAGGCTTCAACCCATTTTGTGAAATTATCTACCATAACAAGGAGGTATTTTTTTCCTAATAAAGAAATTGGGAATGAGCCCAAAATATCCAATTGATGTCTCTCCAAAGGTACCCCCAAATTATAAACCATCCTTTTACTAACTTCTTTATTTGGTAGACCTTTCTTTGCAACACAAATTGTACACGTACGACACCAATTTTTAACATCTTTCATGCAAGTGGCCTAGTAGAATGATTTCCTAATCTTTTATAGTGTTTTGTCGATTCCAAAGTGTACCTCTGTTGGTGAATCGTGTGATTCCTGTAGAACGTCGTCCATCTTATTTCTTGGAACCAATAATTGTAGAGTTTTGGTCTTCAAATTCGGTAATAACCATTCTTTGTATGAAACTTCATTCTTAATAACAAAAGAGTCCCATTAATTACAGTACACTTTCGTAAATTCATCTTTTGGTGCAAGTTACAGTCAATCAGCTCGAGTGTTAGCTTTCTTGTTTTCAATAATCACTCTGATGGTTTTATCTTCCATTTAATGCTTTTGCCAGTCCGATCCTGTTTCTTCAACAAACACAATTCGTCTAACCTTTTTATCTTCTGCCTTGGACTTTTCCTCAACACGGTAACAGTACTTACAGTATTTATCTTCATATGGTCGTCTAGACAATCTATCTTCGTTTCTATGAGTTGTTCTCTTCCTATAAATAATCTTGAGCTTTTACCGACCAAATAATCCAACCCATCTAGCTAATTGACCATCTAACTCTTTGAACGATAATAACCAAGTCAAGGCGGAATTATCTGTTTTAATTATAAATTATTTTTCGTATGGATAACAACGAAAATGTTTTACTGACTTATTAATTGCCAATAACTCCCTACGAGTTACACAATAACTCTTTCCTTACGGACTATACACGCGACTATGATAAGCTATCACCTGCTTTTTACCATCTTAATTCTAAGATAAAACAGATTTAATACCATGAACTGAAGCGTCGATATCTCAGATAAATACAGAATCTAACCTGGGAAAAGCTAAAATTGGTAGAGACGTCAGAAAGCTTTTTAATTTTAGAAATGCATCTTTGTTTTCTAAAGCCTATTTAAATTGCTCATTTTATAATGTCAAACTATGGAGAGGTCTAGCATTATCTGAGAAGCGTTTGATGAATCGCCTATAATAGAAGCAAAATCCTAAAAACTGACGTACGTTCCTTTTTCTTCTCAGAATAGGCCATTCTAAAACAGTCTTAATCTTCTCTGGATCTGTCTTCTTTCCTTCTCCTGATACAATGTGACTAAGAAATTGAATTTCTTTTTTGAAAAAATTACATTTCTTTCTATTCATTCACAGATTAGGTTCCTGAAATCGAAGAAACACCTTTAAAAGATTTGCTAATATTTCATCAAACGAGTCAGCTAGAACCATAATGCTATCCAAATAAACCAAACAAATATACAACAATCCTTTGAGTATCTCTTCCATAAGTCATTCAAAGGTTGCTGGTGCATTACAAAATCAAATGGCATGGCATCCTTTTCTAACAGAGAAAGCTGTGATTTATCATCTTCATTCTTGATTTTCACTTGCCAATAGCCGCTCTTTAAATCCAATGTAGAGAAACACGATTTTCCTGATAATTATCCCAAATATCGTCAGTTCTGGGTAAAGGATATGAATCTTTAACCCTTGCCGCATTTACTTTCCGAAAATCGACACAAAATATTGTGGAGCCTTCTTTCTTATATTTAAGTACCACTGAAGAACACCAGAGACTTAAAGATTCCATAACTCTTTGTATTTCCATTTCTATAATTAAATCATAAACTTCCTCTTGTTCGTGAATAGGGACACTTCTCAATGGTTATTTAATTGGTGGTGTTTCTTTTTCCAAGTGTATTTCATGTTTGACTAAATCACATTTTCCTGCGACATTGTTATCTTCAAAAATATCTTGATACTTTGTTATTAAATCGGCAAATTTTTTTTTCTATTAATTACCTAATCCATCCGAATTTGTCTTGAAAAGACCTTGCAAACTATCTCGACCAATATACTGTATGTCTACAATCCGTCGAATAGGTACATTTTCTTTTCATTTAAATCTATCTCATCAAAAAAAACCTTATGAATTTTCTTTCTTAAATATATCTTATCTAGGAAATCACACCTGAGGTTACATCAACTATATCCCCACAAATGCAACTATTTCTACTTTGGGTTTTCATAAGACCGCAAATGCTTTAACCCTAAACATTACAGGAACGTCCTCACCTGTTGGGTATTTCAGTAATTAAGAGTTGATAGAAATTTTAATATCCACTGAATTTACAAATATTAAATTTTAAATTGTGGCGTAAGGACTAGAATCTAAAACAAAATTACATATTTTGTTATCTAATCAGCCTTTAAAAATAAACTTACTTGGATTCCTATTAATTCTTCAGCTATTGAGGACTGGGATCAAAGAAGCTGGATTACCTACTGTTCAACTCGCTTTTGAAAGTTCAACAAAACATAGTTTTCCTGACGATTGGACGCATGTGGTGGAGGACAATTGAACATGGCGTGGCCCTACTTTTCGCAAATCCAGCACTTAACGTTGTCGGCATTCCTGGGTTTTCTTTCCTGACTCACTCCCGACATTTTTTTTAGTATAAAAATTAGATAAGTATTATTCTTTTTGATGGTTTCCTACTTCAATTAAATTAATTGTATAATGAATTCTGATTTAAATTAAAAATTTTCCTACGGAAAAATATAACTCTATAGAGCATGAACACAACGCTAGAGAGTGCATACGTAAAAAATGAAACAGGTGAGTATAAATATCTATCGCAGGTATAAAAGGCTGTCATAGTACGAAAATTATTCAAGTTCCATCGGGAGCTAAGACTCAATTCAGCCAAAGCTTACTTACCTCTATCGGCAGGACGCGACTCAGCCGCAGTACACTAGGTTTATAAGCAACGTGACGCAACCTGGACCTTCCGTCGACAATCTAGTGTAAATGCGAGAAAAGGCCTACATCAAAAAGCTCACAAGACAGAGAGAGAGAGAGAGAGAGAGAGAGAGAGAGAGAGAGAGAGAGAGAGAGAGAGAGAGAGAGAAAGTCCTAGTTCTTCCAAAAAGACCGAGATTAAGAGAACAGTTAAATCCATGAAACATCAGGCTACACACGTCAGCATTAATGGATGGAACGGCGCTAAAATGCTCAGTGGGCTGAAAAGCTCAAATAATTGTCAAAATTCTTGGTTACAGATAATTTTGACTCGATTTATTCGATTTAGGCCTTTTTTTGTTTCTAAGACTATAACATACAAGTATCCGTTTCCCTCCGACGTTTAAAAACTTGATATATACATGTATTTAAGGTATATATACATAGGTAATCTGTGTATTTTAAAAAAGTAAAAAGATTTTTTTGATTTTTTTCTTAGATCTCATCAGGCTGAAATTCAGTAACTAAATAAAGTTTAGAAGACTGTGCAATATAGAACAATCAGTGTGTTTCTTAATTCAATATGGCGACTGCCACAGAATAGCGCATTACCTTTTACTGCGCAATTCCTTCGGCATGGGTATTAAATAAAAGAGCATTAATAGTGGAACACAACAAGCACAGTAACTTCATTTAAAATCTAATATGTCGGTCAAAACAAAATGGCAGATTAAAGTTTTCTTTACAACCCCTTCGACATAGGTATCGAATAAAAGAGTATGACTACCAAAATACAGCAGGTACTGTGAAGTTATTAAATATCTAATATAGCGATCAAAACAAAATAGCAGATAGAAGTTTTTCTTCACAAACCCTTCGACATGGGTATCAAATAAAAGGGCATGTCTATCAGAATACAACACGCACTGTGAGATTATTGAAAATCCAATGGGGCAGCAAAACAAAATGGTGGGTTTTTATTTTATTAGAGTAGCCCCTCAATATAGGTGTCAAATAAATGAACATGACTAATAGAAGTAAGCAGTACGATGACTCGGTGTACAGCGTGATATGGTAGCCTAAACGAAATAGCTAATCACTATTTCTTTAAATAGCTACGATCGTTGTAATAAAAATTATTTTCAATTATTTCAGATGCAAATCAGCGCCTTCCAATTTTATTCTATGAATAATAAAGCAAATCAGTGATCCGTTGGAGGCGAGGTGGAAAATTGTATACATGGTGTATATTAATTTTCTCTGAATGTTTTTTCGTAAGAATCGCTGACTGAGCGTCAGCCTCATCAAACATTTTAAAACTATATTCTGACTTACAACTTAATAACGATTTTTCGGGAGAATGAAACGGATCACTGATTTGCATCATTATCCATATAATAAAATCGGAAGGCGCTGATCTTCATCTGAATTAATTAATACGAGTCTCGGATCAAAGAGGGACTCTCCGGGAGAATTATTAAAAATGTAGGAATGAGACAAATCAGAACCTACAGCGTGTTGAGCCCACGACCCCCGATAGCTCAGTTGGTAAGAGCATCTGTCCGGTGTACAGAGGGTCGTGTGTTCAAGCTACACTCGGAGAAGATTTTTTTATTCTTGCTTTCATTCTCCCGAAAAATCGTTATTAAGTTGTAAGTTAGAATATAGTTTTAAAATGTTTGATGAGGCTGAGGCACAGTCATTGATTTTTACGAAAAAACATACAGAGAAAATAATTACACACTATATATACAATTTTCCACCTCACCTCCAATAGATCACTGATTTGCTTTATTATTTAAAAATTTTTTTTGTCGGGAATACATCTTTTTAACTGCTATTTATTTTCTTAAAGGATCTAAAGCAGTTGCAAAAACTTTTGTAGACGTGATCGAAGTCTTGCTACACATTTTACCAACCTTTTTTCATACTTTTACATTGAATGTCACCAATAATTTGCTGATTGAATTTCGTGATTCTCAGCATAAGTTTCCTATCTTATATTTTAAAGAGTTGCTTCGAAAATAGAAATAACGTTTGATCATTATGTTTTAATAATTTTTTTACAATCTTCTTAAATGCGTTAAGACTTATGTGTTTAAAAAATTTTAAGTTAAAAGTAGAAGTGACTCTTGAAGAAACTCCGTTAATACAGTAAATTTTCGGATTTTTCTAACCTGTAAATGCTTATAACCTCTGGATAATGGACAACTTCAAGATTTCAAAAGTGTCAAGATTTTATGCAATATTGAATATATTTGAAACCAAATTATTAACTGATACCATGCCTTTCTACATATTTTCTTTATTTTCCAACTCGATAACTAAAGAAGAATTCTTTAAATATTTTTACCTTATACTGTAGTTTTCTCCGTCCAGAATATACATAATCGGCTTGGATAAGAAAGTAAGGTCCTCTACGACCACGTTAATTTCTTTTTCAAAAAGTACAAAAACATTGCTATCATCAAAAGTTATAAGCAGCTAGAGTTCGAAAACCTCTCAAAATCGACGCAAATACGATAGCTTCTTAGAGATTCATTTGTACCTTGAACTTCCAAGGCTCATGTCTCTTGATGCTAATCCATCAATATCATTTCGATCATAAAATAATTAGCTGATTAATATAGAAATTCGAACTGAAAATTCGGTTGGAGGTAAAAAAGTATCTGACATGACTAAAATTACGTGTTGAAAATTTTTCTCGGCTATTTAATATTCTACTAGATGGAAAAAAAATTGTAGAGACATGCCTCAATCAACTTATAATATTTTTTTGTATTTATAGAATATGGCACGTTTCAATTCTTCACATATAAATGCATACAAACTTTGTCACATTTTTAAAAGTTATATTAACTATAGCAACCACGGACGATGAGACTAACATTTGAAAGAAGGTAGTTCAAGTTAAGGCGAATCGAGTTAATGTTGTGAAATTAGGAAGAGATGATATAAAATATTCTACATTTCAACGTGCGAATGTTAGTAAACCCCGAAAAAATATGTAAGCACGCAAACATAATGGTGCGTCTAGCCTATTGAATTTAAACATTCTTTAAAATGCTCGTTTTAGATAGTTGTTACGTCTAAGCGTACTTAGTTTCATTCATAAATATCATGAGATCTTTATAAAAATTAAAAAAATAAAGAATAGATGTTAAAAGGCATAGTACTAGTCAAAAACTTGGTTTCAAATATATTTAACATTGTATGAAATCTTGACACTTTAGAAAGTGTTGAAGTTGTCAATTATCCAGAGGTTATAAGCAATTACAGGTTAGCAAAATCCGAAAATTTACTGTATTAACGAAGTGATTTCAAGACTCACTTCTACTTGTATCTTCCAATTTTTAAAACTTTAAGCCTTAACACATTTTAGAAGATTGTAAAGAAATATTTAAAACATAATGATCAAACGTTATTTGTATTTTCGAAGCAACTCTTTAAAATATAAGATAGCAAACTTATAATGAGAATCGCGAAATGCAATCAGCAAATTAATGTCGACATTCAATATAAAAGTATAAAAAAAGATTAGAAAATTGTGTAGCAAGACTTCAATTACGTACACAAAAGTTTTTGCAACTACTTTAGAACCTTTAAAAAAATAAATAGCAGTTAAAGACATATATCTCCCACAAAAATAATGTTTATCACCACGAACGTAGCTATTTAAAGAAAAAGTAATGAGCTATTTCGTTTAGGCTACCATATCTCACTCTACACCGAGTCATCGTACTTCTTACTATCAATTAGTCATATTCATTTATTTGATACCCACATTAAGGGGCTACTTAAATAGAATAAAAACCCATCATTTTGTTTTGCTGACACATTGGATTTTCAATAATTTTACAGTGCGTGTTGTATTCTGGTAGACATGCCCTTTTATTTGATAACTATGTCGAAGGGTTTGTAAAGAAAACTTCTATCTGCCATTTTTTTTTGATCGCCATATTGGATATCAAATAATGATACAGTGCTTGTTGTGTTCCACTAGCAATGCCCTATTATTTGATACCCATGTCGAAGGAACTGTGTAGTAAAAGGTAATCTGCCATTCTGTTTTAGCCACAATATTAGATTAAACATCACACTAAATGACCTATATTACAGAGTTTTCTGAACTTCATGTAGGTACTAAATTTCTGGCTGGTCAGATGTAAGAATAGAATCGAAAAATTATTTTCATCTATTGAGATACACGGATTACCACAACTTCATATAGATATAATACCTACAATACATATACATCACAAGTACTCACACCTCGGAGGGAAACGGATTCTTGCAGGCTATGATCTTAGAAACAAAATAAGCCTAAAATCGATAAAATCTAGTGAAAATTCGCTGAAAGCAAGAATTTTAAGAATTTTTTTAGCTATTTAGCCCACTGTGCGGCGAAGACGAAATAATATGAAAACATGCATTTTCCGAGCGGTACAAATGATTCGACTGATTCTAACGCATTTTTTGCCATAAGATAGGATTATCATTACCCGTACTTCGTAAACGTTGTAGTTCATTTTTTGATGTAACAACTTGCAAAAAAAACAATTTTCATTTACATTTTCCTTTATATCTCCTTTTTTGTCCATTTTTAGCATTATAAACCTGTATAGTTTTGTGTTCCTTAGATAACTATCTACGAAATAAGATCGAGTGCAATATCTCAAGTGCCATTGTCAACCTGTAAACTGCGATGAAAGTTTAAACAGCGTGTTTTTTTAACATTTATCATCTCAACAATAAAAGTACCTAGGAGCTTGCAATTCTCAGCAAATGTTGCTATCACAAATAATCAAGGGCACCGAATTTTAATAACGATAGCTTTTTCACTTCAAGAATTATTAACGATCAAATTTGTTTTTAAAGTTTAGTTGTAAAATGCGTCATAGCAGCTGTGATCGTCTGATTTTGATGCTACTGGTCTCAAGAATTAAAAAAAACTATTTAAATTTAATATTCAGTTAGAATTAAAAAGTAATGATTTGTTTAAAAATTAGTAGTACGATACACACGTACAAAACTATATAACTTCTTCAAAAATAAATATTGATTATTCTTGTTTGCATAACTTTTGAGCTAATATTTTTTTGCAAATTTAAAAAAAAGTTATCCTAGCAAGCACAGGAGCGAAGATAATTTTTTTTTCCCCCAAATTTCTGAAGACGTATTATGCGTCGTACAGCACTTAAATTTGAAGGGATTTTAGTTCAATACTTGTACGTTTGATACAAAAATACATATGTAGGTGTATATATATATATATATATATATATTGTACCTCCATCGCATCAAACAGTATGAAATGACAATTGTTGAAGTTGACTGTGCGAGAGCCAAGCGCGCCGGCCGACATGTGCTGTAGGGGACGGAAGAGCAACTGCGGCGCGGCGGCGCGGGCGGATTTCCCAGCGCAGCTCGGCGAAAAGAGAGCGAGTGGTTTCAAATCATACATGCTTGATAATATATCGTTTTATCAGCTTCCTCTGAATGTACAAAATTCCTTCCGGAATCAATTTGGGGTAGCTTGACGATATATAATCGATGGTTATTACCATGTTTATGGGAAATACACATTTTGGTCCCAAATTCAAACCTATGTTTGACAATGATTAAGAAATTGTTTTTAATTATATCTCAAATAATTAAAGATGATAGTATGTGTTACACAATACTTACTTGTCACCGCAATGATCTTGCAGAACAAATTCGTTAAAAAGTCAAAAATTTAAATGAGTTTGAAATATAAACAATATTATGTTACGGGAAACACCGGAAAAATTTTTTTTCACATTTTTTTTCATTTCTAAATATATAAATGGATACAAGTATAAACAATATAATTATTCTAAAAATCATAGGCATGCGCGCTTTGTTGGCCTTTCATTGGTATCTACATTATTATCCAGACTATTGCTCTCTTCTTCATCTTCCGCACATGATACGTTATAATTGAGGCATTCTACTTTATCATTGTTCTGTATGTCTTGTGATAATGAGCATTACAAGCAACTAAATCGTTAACCAAGCATATTCTATATAGTATTTCAAATTTTGTTTTCGTCACTAATTGTTCCTAAAATCGCAATCGAGTTTTCTCTGGTATGGTTATCTTTTATTAAGCTAACAGCTTGTCTACGATCTAGATTTAATTCATTTTGAGAGGCAATAAACGTCATTAAAACAATTTACATAAGATTTAAATATGGTTGAACTTGATCGTGTACTAAGTTTTATATTTTCTAGCTTCACTGATTGCAATGAACGAGTCAATCCATACCCGCGCAGGAAATGAAGTAAGGATCTGATCAGTTCCTGATCAGGCTATCCTTTTCAATGATCAGTAACTGAGCAGGCTTGTAACGCATCATCTGATGAGGGACTGGTCATACGGCATGATTTCATCCTTACTTGGGGGTCACGTGTAATCGCAGTTGTTTACTGCGCATTTCTGCATCAGACTTCCAGCAGTTACAGCTTTCAGCTCAGTATCTACAAATATACATTTAGCACGTAGATAGATATCCATTTGGCAATTAATTACGCCTACGACTTACGAAGTAAAGAGTCTATCAAAACACAGGTAAACTGAAATCAATTCTTCCTGCAGTAATAGTGTCGTTGAACTACAGTATTAAAGTACTTATCAAACTTATGAGCAACAGACACAGTGAAATGTACAGTGTATGCAGCTGATCTAACCCTACACATGAAACAAACTCTCACTTTGGCCTTAAACTTCGAAATCCTTTTAATTCACGCCAGACACGATATGATGGTTAATCGTTTTAAAATCAGTATTACAAAGACACATTCAAGTGCTCATAAAACGTTTCTGCCAAGCCACTTTATACATCCACCTAAAAACTTGAGCAGATTGGTCATTTGCGTATCAATCAATGGAATTTTCATCTGCATCACTGTTACTATTACTACAAAAATAAATTTTTTAACTTGACCTGCGGCAGTACTTTGTTAGTCGTATAGGCGTGATTTCTTAAACGTATACATGTAGAGTCACTGGGCTGCGAGTCTGCTACATAAATGCGCAGTAAGTAACTACGCATACACGTGACCTTAAAGTAGGGGATACGATCATGCCGTATGACCAGTTCCTGATCCGATGATGCGTTACAGGTCCGATCAGTTACTCATCACGGAGACTGATAAGGCTCTAATTTCAAGTAAGGATATCCTTATTTCATTTCTGTTCAGGTACCTTTTTGCGTAACTGTCATGGACTTCAATGGATGAACGACCTTTCAGTGATATGTACTTCCCATAATTTCTAAGATGGCTAGCTTTCACGACACTCTGAATTGCTGCACCTTTACAAGTAACAACAGCACTATCTGGTAAGAAAATATTTTGACAAACAATGCACTTTGTGCTCCACTGGTCCACTTCGTCCTCTATTAGTAAAAACCAATCTGTAAAGATGTAACGGACGACGCGTAATATGAATTGTAAATTTAATAAAATCAGCTACCAGGGACTATATACCGACACGCACGTGAGCAAACTGAGGTAAGATATAAATAATATATCGAAGGATGTACATGATACAGTATATAGACGTAGTAGATGTCGCATTGTTTAAAGGATGTGTATAACCTACAAAACTCACATGCTATTCAATCCATTAAATTATTATTTTTCACAATGTACACTTATTTATTTTGGAGCAAAACATTATATAGCACTAAACGAGAGAACATGAGTTGTGTGACGTGATTCTCATTCGGACCAAGCAAACGCAAGAGCATCTGAACGGTTGAAAACTGTTGATGAGAAAGCACACTGTTTGCCCAATTTCAAAAAGTTTTAGAAATTATTTTCCTAAATTATGGTACAGAATCGAGCGAAACAGTACATCGAAATTTTTTACATTTACTTCAAAACATAATGTTTAAAAACCGTATTAAACGACATTTTTTTAGTGCACTCTATTTGCTTTGCAATAACTAATTAATAAATACAAAAACCTTAATCGCCCATAAAAATAGTAATAACTATCGATAATATATAATCACCCCAAATCGATTACATTAGGATTTTAGTGAGTGCAGAAACAGCTGGAAAATGATATTTTAGCGAGCATGGATGATTTGAAACCATTTGCGCTCTTTTCGCCGAGCTGCACTCGGAGAGCCGCCACCGCCGCCATTACTCCCTCTACCCCTATAACACACATCGTCCGGCGCGCTCGGCTCTCGCACGGTCAAATTTATCAATTGTTATTTTAATATTGTAAACTCCTTGTATTTCTCTCCTCTTGCTTGATTTATACGTAAGAACATGATTGTAGGGTGTATCAATAATTTTAATGCACTACTTTTTAATTAAGCAAAACATATTTTATTGAATTTGCAGCCTATATTTCGTCTCCATTGTTTTGAGGTACTTTCGTGTTCAAGGTACTTTATTCACCAGATGGTTGACAAAGAGCAAAGTGAACCGATCGACTCACTACTCCTTCTCTCTCTTCCTTAACTTACACTTTCATTCCCTATTTACTAACAATTCCTCGACTTACTCCTCTAACTTCTACTTACAAACTGCCTCTTGATTATTCGTCTCTCGAGCGGTCTTCGCTTATCAATACTCCTCTTCCTTTTAATCTAAAATCATGCGACAACCTTCAAGAGAGAGACATGCGAATTATAGTGCTCTGTATATCGTTCGTTATGTCTTTTTTATATACTTCTATTACATCATTTTTTACGTAATTCACCTGCAAAAGAACAGGCACTAGGTGGCACTAGACGTGAGAGTCACCACATTCAACTCTTTTTTGCTTGGGCTTTAAAATTTCTCGATCTGACAACAAGCATATTTTGGCTAACGGAGGATGCCGAAGAGTTTACAGTTAAGTTTTTGAAATTTTGAATGTTAAATCAGTCATGGCAAATAATTTTCAAAAATTTGCAAAATTGTGGAAGAAAAATTGTACTGTAATTCGTATCTAGTTTAAAGCTAAAAATTTTTCCGGTAATTTTTTTGATTTAATGCATATATCTGAAGTAATAAATTCATAAAATTCTAAATTTACTAATTCACGTCGGACTTTATATTTACGTCTGACAGTAAGCTGTTAAAAAATTATAATGCCTTTTTATTTGCCGTAAAAAATCTTTAGATTGCTGATCGCAAATAGTGTCGAATTTTCCATATCGACATGGCGGATCCAATGTGGTGGACAATTTGTTTGTTTTTATAGAATTTAAATGTGAATTTTCACCATGCTTTGCGTCATTGCTATTTATTAAAATTAAATATCTATTCATTATGTGAACCTACACTCACAGTTCTGTAGAGACGTTGTCATAAACTCTGTTTATAAATCAATTCATGCACTTAGAAAATTAGCATAAAAAGAATAAAAAACTGTTACTGATGACAGTGCATGCAGTAGTAATTATTATTAACAAAAATTTGACGCAAAGCATAGTATGAATCTACATTTAAAATCAATGAAAATAAAAAAATTGTCTGTCATATAAGATCCGCCATATTGTTTATAAAAAATTTGACACCCGATTTGCAATCAACAATCCAAAAAGTGTGTTGCACTAACGAATTCGCATAATAATTCTTTTCACAGTTAAAAGTACAAAGTGTACATAAAATCCGACGTAAATTCGTAAATCAAATACTTTTTTAAATTTTTACCTAGATACATGCATTTTATTAAAAAATTGCATGAAAAATTGTTTTTTTAGAACTGGGTAAGAATAACGATTTAATTTTTTTTTTCACTTATTTGCAAATTTTCAAGAACTGTCAACTATATTGTATCCACCATTTTGAATTTTGAAAATTTTACTACAGACTCGTTATTCTCTATTAACTGAAATAAGCTTGTTATAGATGGACAGATATATTCTTACATAAAGTACAAAAGTATGTTACAGTGTAAATCCATGTCATGATTATCGTACTAAACACAATTGTTGTGTGATATTACAGTCAATTACTAGGTCCAGCATAAACGCGTCTATAACTGAAACTAAAATATCATTACTTTTTTTTCTTTTTTTTTTCTTTTGTTTTGATAGCGGGAAGAGGAGATCTTCTAAAGACGCCCCTACGTGCACACATGGCTACCGTAGAGGTAGTGTCTGATTCACCCTGGCTTATAGTGTAATAACACTACGTGATGCTAATCCTCACGGGCGTCTACCGACTAAAACCATCCTCCCCAAGAGAGAGCCAGTCCGATGGACTATTACTCTGATACAGGCGTTGAAATAGGAAAGAAGAGATAGAAGCAGAGAAATAGTGGAAATATGAGAAATAACGGCGAAGTTTGATGACCGATCATGAGACCAAGGGAGGAACTTGGTCGGTACTATACGCATCAAGGCAAAACTCTGACTATTGAGGTGTTGAAGTAGCTTCAAGGGACGACGGGAGAGAGAGAGAAAAACACATCCTGGTCAGGCATCAGACTTATAAGCGAAGAGAATTCACTCATAGATCTTCAGCCCGGCCGCGCTCATAGTTGAAGGGCCGATAGCAACTTCTCTAGATGAACTGGCCTAGGTGTTGGCCCCCCCGGAAGAGACTCGCCGGTGACCCATTTACCAGGACAATGAGCTTCTGGCTTCCCTGACGGGAATTGGCTTGGTGCCTACTGCCAGCGGCAACCCACTGACTCAGCGTCAGGGCGCGCCGACGATCTCCCCAAGGAGGGATTGCCCCCCTAGGTCCAGGCATCATCAGGAGAAACTGCAGTCAGTCCGCTAGAATCAGGGAGAATGTGTTTTCGGCGCCACGGGTACTTTTCCCACCAAAAAAGTCCGAGAATCGAAATTCCCGAAAATTTTTCGACGAGAA
>JAPYYV010003090.1:0-26035 GCA_030522625.1 Copidosoma aretas
GTGCGAGAGAGATGCATGCAAACCGCCATCTTCTTTCTCTTTCTACCACCGTCCCCGGATCATGGCTCGCTTCCCTCCTCTATCTATATTATCTCTATGGTGCTACTTTAGTCCCCTGTCTATAGCATCTGCCTTCTGCATGCATCACTGCCAGCACAACCAAGTAGTACGGCTGTGCAATACTGCGGCTGCAAGGAAAAGGTCGAGGCGGAAGGAGAGAGTCATCAGGGACACACGCGAGAGGCGCCATATTGGCTCGGTGACACGAGGTTGGCAGGAAAACGAAGAGAACCCGGGTGCTGTTAGAACATCAGCTGTAGCCCATCCAGTTTACAAACCAGCTTCCTCTTTGAAAAACAACCAAGTTACAGCAGGAGCTGAAAAAAGGTATTTACTTCGAAAGTTCATTGTGAGTTGAAACGAGGCTGCGTTATTAAATTTTGCTGCAGTTAAGTGTAGTTATTTATCTCAGGGGACAAAAATGTGTAGCAAGTGTGACAACTCTGCTTGTTGTAATTTCCTGATAATTTGATTAGCAGTTTCGAACGAGGGGATATGCGTATTAAAACGAGATGGATCCGCGTACATATTTTTATTTAAGCAAAGGCAAGTAAACTTTAAATTTAACGTTGGATTTCCAAGTACTGAATATTGTTCAAAGTCATTCGTTACAACGGCGCGATATTTATCCAAAATGCTGCGTCAGTCAAAAATATACTTGTGTTGTTTAAAACTAGATTTTTATGTAAAATTATTCCTTTCTGGGTTGCGTGGGTTTTTTTGTGCTACGAATTCTCACGTTATTATTCGATGGACAGAGAAAGAGAGAGAGGGAGTGAGAGGGGGGTGAGGATTTGCTACGTTGATATTGAAATACATCTTGAGGCTTACTATGCAGTCCGGTATTTTTCTAGTGATCGGCGTCCTTATATTTTTTGCTTTACTCAGAAAAACTTTTTTACGCATCATCCTAGAAAATACGTACTGAACCCACGATGCTGCGGCGTGCTTATTCGGTGTACACGGCAGCCAAAGCAGCCGATGTGCGGGCTGACCAGAATTTCGATGAACGGTAGCATCATATGGATATTTTATGGAAAATCGCATGCTTGTTCGGTGTTTCGCATGTGCCTAAAAGACGGGCGCAGTAGTAGCAATAATATAAGTAGTCATGTGTTATGATAGCTTAACCCAACTTATTTTTTTCATACATTGCGTGGACAAATTTGACAATTGAATTTCATAACACTAAATGCAATCAACTTTTATTTTTGTGCCACACATACAGGGCATAAATGTTGGTGTAGGATATATGGATGGAGATAATAAAGCACGTTTGTAAAATGGGATAGGTGTGCATGTGCGAAAGCATACTTCAGTCTCCGCGTAGTTGCGTGCAGTCATCCATGAACGCCGTGGTGATATTTCCTGGACTTGGCGTTCAGCGCACGCACTGTAAGAAGGTCAAAAAGTCCGTCGCGCGTAGTGTAGCGGTAAGCGAGGCGGCGACGCGAGACATGCAGGCCCCTATCGGGAGCCGAGCTCGTGATTTTAGTCGGGGCGCCAGGTCGGTTCCGTAGCCCCATATACGTCCACGATTTCTGTAAGGCTATTTGGATGAATTTTTACCTCCTGAATAAAAATTTTTTGATCCACAGTTCTAAAAATGGCAAGGTCAATTTTTATAAACAATTTTCACAAAGAATGACAGAGAATTTAGGTTTTCATCAAACAAAAATTTTTTTTTGATTATTCGAATTATTTTGAGCAAAAAAGGTCTTGTGTAATTTTTTCATAAAATGCATAGTTTTTGCAAGAAAAATTTAAAAAGTTTAACAAAGTGATATATATATATATATATATACGCATATGGGATATGCGATACAATACGGCACTTTTCTCGAAAACTATACATCTGACGGAAAAAATTACAATATATCTTTTTTGTTGTTAATGAGCAAAAGTATCCGGAACTACTTATTGTTTATTGAAAAAACATTTTTTCTCAATTAGTTGGTGATATTATTAAATAAAAAATGGTTTAAACAAATTATGAAGCGAGAAAACCAATTTTGTCTTCTGAGTTGTTATACAGATGCTATGACAAAATGAGTCTCATGATCAAAATTTACCAAATGTAAGTTACAAGCTGAGTTGACGTTTTCTTCACTGCACCAAATTTTCTCTCTTCATTCTCCTTATGTAGCAAATCAAGGATTTAATGAATATACAGATAGATATTCACTTAATATTGATACGGAGTTTTTCTATTACTTGTCTGATGAATACAATTTTGTTATATGTGAAATTGTATTTATTATATTTTTCAAGATTTTTAAATACTTCATGTCTGTATTTAGAATAATATCGAGCTCAAACACTTTTATATAAAAGGAGAAAAAAAGGGAAAGCATTAGGTGCAGTGAGAAAATCGTAAACTTATGGAAAATTTAGTATAGCGTTAATAATTCAGCTTGTAACTAAGATTCGGTAAATTTTGATCATGAGACGCATTTTGTTATAGCATCTGTATAACAACTCAGAAGACAACATTTGTTTTCTCGCTTCATAATTTGTTAAAACGACTCTTTATCAAATAATATTATCAACTATTTAAGAAAACATGTGCATTCAAAAAAAAAAAAATTTTCCGGATACCTTGCCTTATGAATAACAAAGATATGATGTAATTTTTCCGTCAGACGTATGGTTTTCGAGAAAAGCGCCGTATGGTATCGCATGTCACCTATCCATGTACATAGACACAATTTTGTTGCACTGTGTGAATTTTTTCTGCAGAAACAATGCATTTGACGAAAAAATTGCAAGATACATTTTCTACTCAAAATAAGCCAAATAATCTAAATAAATGTTTTGTTTGTAGTCTGCTTCGACGATTGTTTACTATATCATTGCATCATGCATCACACCGTGCTTATATATACACATAGCTTCGATATAGGTGCCGTACCGACGTATCAGATGATGAGCCTGCCCGCCTTGTTAGGGCACGCTACGAGTCCCGTGTTAGTGGGGGGCACCAGGTCCGTCCCGTATAACCCTGACTAGGTCCACGACTTCTGTAAGGCTATTTCGATGTATTTTCACTTCCTGAATCTAAATTTTTTGGTCCAAAGTCAAAAAAATGGCTGGACTTTTTGTTATACTAGGGGGCTCCGCCCCCTGCACGCTTCGCGCGCCAACCCCCAACTATTAACCAAACACACTAATTTCCATTATTTTTCAAGAAAAATATAATCATTTGCTATTTTACAACAGTTAGTTTTCATTTTTTTATTTTAAATTACTTTTTATTCAATTTTTCACTCAGCTAGTCTCAACCAATCAGATCAAGAGTTATTCTGTCGACAGTCACGTGTAACTGATTCTTTTAAGAGAGAAACAATGTACATACACAATAACTGAAAATTTGTTTTTTTACAAACAAAAGATTTTTTAAGATTATTTGGCCCATTTAAAGCCAAAAAGGTCTTTTGTAATTTTTTTGTAAAATACACGGTTTGGCCAGATAACATTCGTTAAGTTCTAAGAAGTCATATATATATATATATGTATATATATATATACGGGGCCATGCGTACCTTACGGCGAGCAGCGGCGTGAGCGTTTTTCTCGAAAACTAAGCGTCTGACGGAAAAATTACAAGATACCCTTTTTGTTAGAAATAGTCTCAGTCATCTAATGATAATTATTGTTTGTTAAAAAAACTTTTCCTACAATAATTAATGTTGTTTTATTGAAAAATTGGTTAAAATCGTTTTAAAAACATTTGCTTCGCATGATCTATATTCATCGCATTTTAGTTGAAAGCAGAATTATGAGCCACATGCTGATGTTATAATGCAACAACGCTTTTGTCACCGCCCAACTCTTCCACGTTTGTTTTCCTTCTTTATAAAATTATGTCAGCTTGGAAGTTATAAATTTTGTTACTTGCAATCAAATGTTGTTTGTTGACTTTACATTATTTATTCAAACATTTTTGAATGTTTGCAAAAAGTTAAGACTATGATAAATACACTTTTAATTATGACACAGTTTATTCGTTTGACACGTAATTAAAAAATTCTGTAAATTAATTATGTACAGTACCATCATAATTTTCATTAAATCTTTAATTTTCTACATTGATACAACTTTCATCGTTACATCTATTTTTACATTTACTATTTTTTTTACAATAAAAAAAAAAACAGCACCGTATCAGCAGATACACAAAGTTCTTAACCAGTTTTTCAGTAAAACATAATAATTATTTTAGGTACAGTATTTTAATAAACAATAATTGTTAATAGATGACCGAGACTATTTCTAACAAATAGAGTATCTTGTAAGTTTTCCGTCAGAGGCTTAGTTTTCGAGAAAAACGCTGTAACGTTGCGGCGCGCCGTAAGGTACGTGTAACGTTGCGGCGCGCCGTAAGGTACGGTAGAAGCTATGCACCTTTGGCATGATAAAAATATTGAATTTAAAAAAAAAATTAATTAATTATATTAATGCAGTAAGAATACGTCCAAAAAAATTTTCTTTTTTCAAATAACAAATTTATTTTACTGATAATATAATTTTTATTAGTAAATAATAAAATAGGATTAGGAAAAATATATACATACACATTTATTCATTTTCATTCAGACGATTCATCGGCCAGTAACGTGGTAGTTGCGAGCGTGTATGCATGTTATGTAGTGTGTGCATGTACTTTGTGTGTATAGTGTATAGTATAAGTATAGTACAGTCACAGTCAGTCGAGTCTGCCGAACAGCTGAATGCTACCACGAGCCACGATGAGTTTTTTCATTGTTATGCATATGTACGTGTATGCCTGCGTAGAGAGTGACAGAGAGAGAGAAAATGAGACAGATGTACCACCGTGTGCGTAAATGGCATGACACATAAAAGCAACAATACATAAAATGCAATGAATTTATTCTACAACAAAAGCAACTTACAGACGTTGGTTTTTTTTTAAGTTATGTTGTTTCTATACAATATAAAAAATCATTTTTAGATAACGTATGCCTGTCTACATTGGATTGACAAAATTTTTATTTTCGACCTATCTTGCTTACCCGTTTTTTCTGTTGTTTAAAGCTTTTACTGTCATACAATTATTTTAGAACAATATATACGCATTTGTATTCATATCATTAACGTGCTGTAATTTTTTTCAAAATTTTTGCCACTATTTTTATCAAGATAAACCCGAAATTTGGAAAATTGAAGTTATGTTGTAACGTAGACTAGAACCTCTCTATTTGTCTGGCTCGATATTTATTATCCCTATACAAAACCGTAAGAACTGTTATTTTGGGTCTATCTGGCTTCCTGTTAAATATATTGTGTATTTTCGAGTATTTCGAGGTTATGCGGGCAAAAACCAAAAATAATTATTCCTGCATACTTGTCATGATTTTCTAAACATGCTACAATTTTGTCCAAAATTTGTCCAACTCAATTCAACCAACACCTCTTTATTTGTGCTCCAAAATGATTTTTTTTTGCCTTAATAAAACCCATAAGAATTGTTATTTTCGGTCTATCTTTCTTCTTTTTCAAGATATCGCGTATTTTCAAATAGTTTAAGGTTAAGTCATAGTGACAACCCGTTGAATAAATATTGGGCGTCTGCATCGATCTGCTGAGCATGCAAAAATTTTTTGATAATTGTTTACTGTATTTAAGTACTAATCTTTTCATGTGTGTATTATATTCATACGTACCCGCGCAGCCGCGCACAGTCGACAGCTCTCTCTGTCTCTCTCGCTCGCCTCGCATTGCCTCGCCACGCCTTGTCTCGCGGTGTTCCCCTTGGCCCTCTCACGCCCTTCCCTAGCAGCGCTATAGAATACGTGCGGAGTGGGGGATCTTACGGTTTTTCGTGTTGTCGGTTTTTCCGTATTAGGTCCACCCGCCTAGGCCCGGTGTAAGAAACATAGCTTAAAAAATCCAGCTATTTTTTCGACTTTGAACCAACAAATTTTGATTCAGGAAGTGAAAATACATCGAAAAAGCCTTACAGAAGTGGGGGACCCAGGCAGGGTTACGTGACGGACCTGCCCCCCCCCCCCCTCTATGTCGGGCGAGCAGTTATCCCAAGCTGTAGGCGCGCTGTCTTCCCTTCTGCTGGCAAGCTGCTACGCTGCTGCTAGCCCAGTAGTCTTTCTGTGTAGGGCATGGCTCGCATCGCCACAACAGTGCATACAACGAATCTCGCGACTGACTCTCGGTATGTACGCATACACTAGTTCCATTATATGGTGCTTTGGTCTCTCCGCGTAGCAGCGTTCTCTTATGTTTTCTATTTGAAAATATTTGCCCCTTTTATGTAACGTCCGATGTCTTGATCTAATTATTCAACGCCTTCAACTTATTTTACAGTATTAAGGGAAAACTAAAAATGATTTTAAGATGCGTCTTTTGAGAATTTGTATGTTTCTAGAATCAACTTCTAGTACTTTACATTCAACTCTCCTTTCACAATCCAGCTTTAAAAAATCTCATGAATGTATGCTGGTATGACTTTTTAAGAGCGATCCCATAACGTTTTATGTGTTGCTTCGTTTCAATTTTCCCGTAGGAATATTTTTGCAAACTCAGTAGCTCAACGTAGAATGTTTGCCTTTCAAAATTTCAATTAAAACTTTCATTTTCATCACCATCAAACGATGGGAATGTAATGTATTCATTTGCTCATACTTCTAATGAAACAATTCTTAAATTACCTATTCATAATCATGGATGTAGACTTATGACAATAGCAGTTATAAGTTCCAATCTTATTTTTATTGTTGAACATTATTAATAATATTTTTCACCATACTGCGACGGAAGTAGGAACTTTTCTTCCGCTTCGCAGGAAAAAATTTCCTCCTCCCGGCGCAGGATTAATGAAAAATCGTATACGCACCACGGGAGGAAATAAAGAATGCTCAGATCACACGTTTGCCACCCTCGGCTTCGCCTTGCCACCCTCGGCTTCGCCTCGGGTAGCAATGCACGTGTGATCTAGAGCATTCTTTACTTTCCCTCCCTTGGTGCGTAATGAACTATTACGACATTTATTAAACCAGGTTACATTTGATTGTTTTAATTTAAGTGATTTAACGACAGTGATATTATATTAATTATTCTTAAAAAATTAATAAGTCACTTGATTAAGCATGTGTATTTGTTGCGTGATTGGATGAGTCGAATCACATGGTTTTTCAGAGCGAAAAAATTCAAAAATTAGATTGCGTAAAAGAAAATGAGTATTTTTGGTCACAAATGTGCATCTCTCCAGGGTGGTCCCTGGGAAAAAGAACTTTTCCTATCTCGGGCACTTTTGCAACCCTGGTACACCCTCGGTAGGAATAATATGACTCGCCACTCATGTGCATCCGCCCACTGGTGGTCCAAACAATCCCTCGGGCGTTGCTTCGCAAGCGCCTTCGTGCCCAGGGACCGCCCTGAAGAGATGCCCATTTATGACGAAAACTACTATTTTTTTAAATCGCTGCAGATGCTTAAACGTTTAAAGTGGAAGGGTATACGTAGCACTGGTAAAGCATAACACTAGATCCGGCTCTTTAATTATTTGTTGATAAGGAAGCACACACTTTTGAAATGAACTTGTTTTCATGCATCACATCACAAAAAAATTTTATTTTACACTCCAACGGGTGTTGTTCAATCGAACAAATTGCATATAATTTTTGTAAAGGGAACACATTGATATTAAATATTTATTAGATTTTCATCAACTAGACATGAGTTTTTAATTTATAAAACATACAAATTCATAAGAATACATCTTAAAACAGTATGAAATGTAAAATAAAAAACAAGCCGTCTTGAGAATCGAGCGGTCACCATCCACTTTCGTTGCTTAACTTTGGAGTTGCAGTATATATATGTATACACGTACGTACTCCGCGCGTAAAAAGTACTTATATGTATAGGTATACCAATTGCTCAGCGGCAGCACAGTGGACAACTTTCTCTCTCTCTCTCTCTCTCCCCCTCACTTGCCTTGCCTCGGCTCTCGGCTCGTTTCGGCTTGCCTTCCCAGCCCGCTCCCTTTACTCGTTCTCTCGTCCTCTCTCTAACTCGCTCTACCTATAGTGCGAGAAATTGGGTAGCGGAGTAGGGGATCTTACTCTACTGTTGTTTTTTCCTATGTTCGGCGCAACCGCCAGACCCAACGTAAGAAGCATAGCTTCAAAAATAAGAAATTACTAGTATTTATTATATTTTATAGTATTTTCCTACCTGTACACCAATTTAAATTGATTTTTACGGGCACCCTCTACCATCTTGGCGAGGAGGGGGCTAATATATTTGATTCTAACCCCATCGACAATCCCAGATACAAAAACATTCCGTACATATTACATAGATGTCGCCAAGAAAGAAAAGACCTAGAGAGTTGGACAAACTTTCAAGAATACACGAAGGTAGAGTGTTTCGGATCAACAAGGCTTTACCCCCAAACACAAAAGGAATAATCAAAAGGTAATGTAACATAACTCTTAGACCGTAGAAATAGTAAACATTGTTGTTTTCCGATTGGATAAACATATCAGATTAATTATTTGTTATTAACTGAAAAACTGCACGTATCACAAAAGTAATACTAAAGAAGGCTACGGTATTTGATATATTACCTTTCCAACACATTCATGTTACTAGGGCGCATTTTGTGCCCACTGTCTACTTTGGACCCAGCAGGGCGCAATAACCATTCAAAAACGCCCGAGATAGGCAAAATTATAACATATGATCAATATTTAGGTATGTTATCAAAATTGTTATCATATATAATTCGGAAGTTCATAATAATGCCCTCTTATAATATTAGTAAGACCGCTGCCAATTCATTAGTAAAAAGCTTCATCATACATATTATCTACTATAAGCTGAGAGCTAACATATTTATTGCAACAAAATCTGATATTTTCAATTGGACACAATTAGAAAACCACTGCCAGGAAATCAGCAAAAAGCTTTCTCAACAATTAAATAATGTATTAGGAAGATTATAAATTGAAAAAGGACCAATTTTCATGCTCTAAAAGGTAGAATTATTTTCTAAATTACATTATAATTTTTCTGCCAATTTATAGTCAAAATGCTTCCTCATACAGATTATTCGATACTCTTTTTTCTCAACGCAACTTTAGTTTTAGATGTACTTAATTAATATTTTATTAAACGTTCTTCAATTACAAATTTTTTATTTTATTTTTTTTTTCACAATGTTTTATATGTCGGTCAAATTATAAAAATGTGCCAAATATCTTGTCGTATTTTTGGTCATTTATTTTGGAATCAACAATACATGGGACATAATAGTTACAACTTCTATGACGAAACTTACAAACTAACATTTATCTGTACTGAGAAAACATCTGTGCTAATATAGCGCCACCTCCGACGCGTCTGATAAACGCATGCAGCAGAGCAGGCGGAGCTTAGAACCTGTGCGATAATATCACCGAACCTGCACAGGACTTGCGGTGTACGACATAACTGGGGTTCTTGCTGAGCTAAAATGAGGCTCTACAGGCTATAGCTGCGCTGACCTGCGCAGTAGGTGCACAGGTCCCAGTGAGCACTCAGTACAGTGGTGTTCTGTGTATTATCCACATTTGCAAATGCAGCGGACGCACATATTATTTCTCAGTGTAAGGCACAGCGAATCCAACATGTGTTTCCTAACAATGATCACACCCTTTTGATAATAGTAGTTGGCCTTCCTTATTATTTATTTTTGTGATGTAACAGTGAATTTTTTTATGATTTCACTTTATAATGTTTTACTCACATCAAACCGAAAAATGTGGTTAAACGGTAGAACATGACATTTTAGGTACCTGCAGTGTGGAACACCATCATGCAACGCCAAACTCCAATTAACAAAAAATGTTGATGACACAGACTGGAAATACAATCTTACAGAGAATCATTCACGCCATTGTTTTCCAGAAAAAAGGATAGATGAAATAACACTATTTAAAACCGAATTACAAAAAGCTTTAAGCACTCACTATTACTCTTTGAAAGAACTGTATGAGATGATGTCTCTTTCGTAAGTTTCTAACTTTTAATAAAAAAATCGAATAAAATAGTATATGAATAATATCTGCTGGGTGCAGTTAATGCAACGTGCATCATAATTGACATAGATGTGCAGTAAAGTGGTGCATTTTTATGTACTCCTTCAAAACGTACAAACAATATTCTCTTGAGTTAGTACGCATGCAAAGATTCTATTTACCTAAGAATATAATTTGTCAACTGACACATTGGCTGAGTAGCGAGAGTGCATCTCGGCCGATCACCGAGGTTAAGCAACAATAGTTGCGATTATTATCCGAATGGGTGACTGAGTTACGGGAGAATCACCCATATATATACGTGTCTGTTCATCTTATGAATTTATAGAGGTTTAACACACTATACCTAGCAGTCTTCTGCATTGCCTTGCACCCAGCAGATTATTTTAAACACGTATTGGGCCAATATTCAATATGAAAGAGCGCCACCACGAAAGATAGTAGGAGTTACTGGACCACACATATTGCATAGAGGTGTGTGGCTATTATTCGTCAACAAAATTATAATACATTTTGCAACATTCATTGATATCTGTATGTAACAATAAGTCATTGCCAATCTTTAATTATTTCATATATAGTTTTTTAATATATTTTGAGGTTGGATATCTATGTGATGCCCGTTTTTACAATAACTGATGATTTTGTTAGAGCTCATTCAATTCAGTTACATACGCAATTAATTATACAGTACAAAACCGTTTAAAAATGTAAATGACGATTTGAAAATTACTTTTGTTTTTGTGCATTGCATAATGTCAAATAATCCCAACTATCTCCTGTGGTTGCGCTATTTCAAATTGTACCAAGTTACGCGTAACTTTAACTACACTATTTCAACAGACATCCAAGAGCAGCGGAGCTTTGCCCCTACGCAGAATTGAAGTCTCTGATGGCTATTTGGAGGCATGTAGCTTTTCCAGTGAATCCCACAAATCCTATGATTTTTTATGAGCAATTGACGAACCATAACTATTCCAAAGCTTTAGAAGGAATCAAGGCGCGAATTCACTGTAGTCTTATTGCTGATCGTGATGCAAAAAAGCATATTGCTTTCTTTGATTTGCAATTAGTCAAGGAATTCAAGTCTGTTAAGATTGTAAGTCTTGACGGAACTTTTAAGTGCTGCCCACAGCTTAGTGAAGAAAATAACATGCAGTTGTTATCGGTGATGGGTTCAGCGTACGATCACGTAGGTGAAACAATTATTTTTTATCATTTCATCTTCCACGAGGCGTGTTTTGTCAAATTTCTAAGTATTCAGAGTACACTCCAAGTTGACTTGGAACTGACTAGCATGACATCACTTCGTGTCTGTAGATTTAGTGCTTCAGTTTTGCTTTTGACAAAACTATATGTTTACACGTGTGTGCGGAAAATAATGATTTTATGCACATTATTCAGTATCAAAAATCAATTGTACTACAAAGTGTGGACCAAATTTTTTTTTCCACTAAACTACAAAATTTTCTACAAAAGTTGAAAAAAATGTTCTGACATATTTACTCACTGCTAAAGTTAGAAATTTTATGCGCTGGACATCCTAGTTTCTACATTAGAAGAAACATTCCAGATGAAAAGCAAGCTTGGGAGCCCCCAGTAGACTTAGCACGAATCTTAGCAGAGAGAAAAACATCAGCTGATTCTGTGGGTATACATGCAGATAATCAGTTACTCTCGCTAATTATAAATTAATTTGCACCTATTACGCGTTAAAATGCGAAAGGAAATCTAGCTTAAAGTCACGGCTAGTAGTAAAATAATAAGCACTTCTTTGGAGGGGCTTTTCCGAAAGCTGTGAGGCAATTATAGACGGTCCGTCAGGCGATCTTGTGACTTTCAGTACATTCATACATATAAGTTAGTTCGTTTCATGCGCTCTCCCAAATCAGTGCTTCTTGATCAATTTCTAGCTCTTTATGTAAACATGATTTCCTTACGTGGCTTAAAGCACATAGCGTGCTAATTAATTATGAGACGACAAAATGAACTCACTATCCGCATGTCCATCAATTACATCAGCTAATATTTCTCTGTGCGCTAGGTTTTGCTCTTAGTCTACTAAGGGGTGCACTAGCTTGCTCTCTATTGTCAATAGAAAGTTTGCTTACGGTCTCAAAAGACATTTTTAGTGTATTTTCAGTGCAATATTAGTAACTGATTATAAAATTACTTTGCCATGAACACTCACTACCATTTCTGTACTATTAGCTACTACTTTCCAGAAAATTGACGAAAACGCTTAACACTTTTCACGACTTCATTAAAACATACGAAATATTTGTGTATGTATACATACATGTATATATGTATATACATATATATAGATACATGTATGAATATTGACGTCTGACACTAAGCCTGTTAAGGTAGTTGTCGGAAAAAATGGTTTTCTTACGATTCTTTTGAATCTTCGATTATGTGTATATACAAGCACTATATTTGTGGTTGAAATTTTACAAGTCCCAACCATACCACATTTGAGATATTTGTATACAAAGTTTGATTATTTAACATGAGAAGTATAGGCTACGCCTCCGATTTAGTTAAGTTTTTACATATATATCAAAGATGACTCTTACCATTTACACCAAAAACGGATATTCAATAAAATACACATTTACGATCGTGTTCACAGAATTTTAGAGATTCCAGCCTTACCGTTTTTGTAATATTATAAATTAAAGTGAACTCGACGACAATCAACTCAGTCCACTCTAAGCCCAAAAGAGTAAAAATGGACGCTAGAAAGAGTAATTTCGCAAAATTACTCTTTTTACAGTAGTAAAATCGCAAAATTACTCTTTATAAATGGTAGTTTTTAAGATTTACTCTTTTCAAAAGAGTAATTTTCGAATATTATTCTTTTGAAAAGGGTAAAAAGCCAAAATTACTCTTTTAAAAAGTGCAAAATTAAATTTCCTTTTTTGGGTTTAAAGCGTAACATCACTGCAAGAGTAAAAGAAACAGAGATAGCTAGTGCTTAGAGTTGAGATCAATGTTTTGCGCCATGTTTATGAAAAAAGTAGTAAATTCCGACAACTACCTTAAACGATGTTACTGTACAATGCTTAAGTAAATGGTAACGAACCATAGTCGTCGTGGAAGGCATTTAAATGTATATGTACGTATGTATGTATACAGATTTGCATGTATAGTACATTATTTGATATGTATATTTCAGCACTTCGTATTTATATATGTGATCATGACGAGCAGGACGACAAACGCATATTTATCAGTAATAGATTTCCTCTTGACATTTATTGACGCAACCTCTGTAGAACTTGTTTATACAGATTTTGAGCAAGCTTTAATAAATGCTGCAACGACAAAATTTATCAACGCCCGCCTGGTGGGCTGTAACGTCCACCATGATCGCGTAAGTGTGTTTGGATTAATATTTTAATTGCCAAATTTACAGTAAACAATCATTAACGTGTTAGCGGTTCCGTTACAGTCTGTTGAACCGTGATTTGTTTCACTATCTATTTCTTTAAAGAAGTAGCGCACGTAGTATATCTATTTCATATAGACACCTAAAAGTCCGCAAATGTTTTATTTTTTGTTTACTAACAAAAGAAATTAAAAATGATGAATTTGATTCGATGGAGACAGTTTGTATTTCATATCTCAACGTTCTTGCAGGCTCTTAATAGAAAATTAGCAGCGTTAGGGTTGAAAACGTATTTAAAACAAAACAAAGAAGCTAAGCTTTTTGTCAAAAAAATCGCCGCTTTGGCATTTCTACCGCAAGATGACGTGAAAGATACATTTGAAAGTCTTTGCGAGAATACTCATAAGGAGATTTTGGAACGTCTGGATAAATATCTCGATTACTATGCTTCTTTTTGGTTAAAGTCTGTTACCCCAGCACGCTTTAGTATTTATAACCTTACCATACGAAGTACTAATGCCATCGAATCTTCACATAGTCAACTGGAGAACACTCTTACGAAAAATCCTAAACCATGGAAGTACGTCTGTAAGTCAGCAAAACAATTATGCACTAATGCAGCAACATTTTTCATCAATTCTATTTCAAACTGTGTATTGTAAACTTTATAATTAGTAGAGTAACACACCTTCCCGTTATAAAAATTTTTGTTCAAAGTTTCATTTATACGCTTACCCTGTTAATCAAAAGACGCAATTCTGGCCATAGTAGGTATAAATTTTCTAGATTTATGTAATAAACCTCGGTATTTATACTTTTTACAAGAAAAAAACTTATGATACTATACTTTGTTAAGAACGAATTATACATTTTATACTTTTAAAAGAGTAAACGGGTAAGCTTTTTTTTCATAATAGAATGGTTACTTTAGACATAATACATAAAAGAAGAATCATTTTCAAAGTTTTAAATAGATGAGTTTCTAATTTTTGATATTTGTAAAGTGAAAATTCCGATTTCGCCTTTTCAAAAGATGATTTAATCATATAAAAACAGACAAGGATTCTTCTTTGTATATAAAATATAACGATGTATGTAGGAAAAAATAAGTACATTATTTTTTACGTATAATTTCAATATTTATGCAGCCTAAAATTAAAATCACTTACTATACATTTTTTAAGATCTCATTTTCAAATTTACCCGCTATTGGCCAGTCCCAGTAAATCACGTAACGAATAAAAGGCTTCTGTCGCGTGATAATCCATCTTTCATCATAAGTTTATAAAAGACATAATTGGGTTTATTTCGTTGCAAAGTATAAAATGAGATATTTATCCTTCAGAAAAGATTGAATCAGGTTCTTCCATCTTTGTACAGTATGAATTGGGTGTCTTTTTAAAAGTCGAAACTCGTTTTTCTTTATTTTGCAAATAAAGTATAATATGTAAGATTCCTTCGCCTTTCTATAGTATTTGCTTCGTGCGAGTCGTCTTAGGGGAGGGCTGGCGCCACTCGCCATTTTAACGCGTATTCTTATGAAAAGTCCTGAAATTACACCCACGGCGCCCGCTTTAACTAATAATTTTTGTGAAAACATAAGACACATGAATGGAGCAATAATAGTTTTTTTTACATAAAGTCATTCAAAGAATGACTTTTAATTTAAATATCTTTAGTCCAGATAGTAAGAAATATATCATACATACTAAGAAAATAAGTATAAAATTTCTTTAAGCAATATATTCTTAGCAAAAATACAAATGCCATAGAAAAAATTCTTTATTTTGTGCTCATCAGTTCTATTTGTTTTTTTTGCCTGCACGATAAATTATGGAACAAATATCATGTATCAATTGTGGTGGATTAAAAAAACTTTTTACATAGGTAAGCTCGTTCGATTGACTGACTCCATTTTAAGAAGTATAGAAAGTTTGAAAAACGGGAAAAGAATAGAGGCTTACGTTCGTGTCGAAACAAGAAAAAGAGAGACCGAAGTGCAAAAAGGTATTTAGCTACTCATAAACAAAATCACGTGTTAATCTGATTTGATCATTTTTCGTACGATTAGATCCTTGACTGACAATAAAATAATTTTATTCGCACTTTCAATCGCTTTCAATTACTCTTACCACCTCATGGGACTTCACGAGATACCAAAGGCCTCTTATCTTGATTTTTCAAGACAACATTCAAGAAACTTATCGGTTAATGAGGATATGTTTAGAATTTTTACCAGTTAAACAATACAACAATCTCATAATCCAAACAAGTGCTGCACATTTTTAATTTTATTTAATAAAAAAAAATATCTTAAGATCAAGAATTTGCATATAATTTCGAAAGTTTTGTCAATCAAATAAATCTCGAAGTATAAAGTATGCTAACTGAGTATATATTTTTTGTCAAACTAGGGGGCTCCTCCCCCTGCACGCTTTGCGCGCCAACCTCCGAACTTTAATCAAATCTGTTTTTTTTATAATTATTCGAAAACATAAGTGAATTAACTCTTCTTGTCGCATATTTTTTCATCTCTTTGTAAGTACGTGACCCACTAATTCAATTCTTATTTTTTTCATTTTCTTTAAATCTTATTTTTGAATTTTTCCGCTTTAACTATTATTATAAAATTATTGTTTTTGACCAATACAAAGTTTTAGAAACTGAGGCAATATTTGAACGATAAAATATTTTTAATATATTTGTTAAAGATTCTGTTCAAATTTTCAATCTATTTACTAAGAAGGTTGCTGTACAATTGTTTTCTGTTACACTTATGTTTATATTTGATTTCAAAGTTTTTCATTAGTCACCATATTCTTAAAATATTTAAAATACAGAATGTATACTTCAATAATAGGTTTATAACTGAACATAAAATAATACTAAATTTTAATGTCATGCTTTTAACGTATCCAAATGTAGCAGCCGAAAATAAAAATTTGCACCATAAAATAATGTACAATATTATTTCAGACTTGATCAAAATAAGAAAATTGTGCACACATAATTTTGACAGATGAGATAGATGGTACTAATTTACTCGATAAAATAATTATTGGTCTAGAAATTTGTTCATTTTTTTTTGCTTGGATTTTAATTACATGTTACCCAATCAACATGGTCTTTGTAAAATATAACATTTTTATAATTTAGTTTAGCTCATCGACAAAGAAGTGTAATGTAATAAAGTTTTGCAGATGTCCACTTTCTTAATGAGGGAGAAAAATTATTGCAATTGCTAATAGGACTAATAGTACGAAAAATGTTATTTTCAAACGAATCAATTTTCACTGCGTGATGTGTTGTTATTGTCCGTATACAATGCACTTAATGCGATAAGTACAGATCAAGATGATTTTTTGTTTAGCTTGGAAGAAACTCGAAGAAAAAAAAATGACTGTCGATCAGTTTTTATCTGTTGCCGTGTCGTTAAAAGGCAATTTATGTAAAAGAATAGCTTTAGAGGAAGTTGAGCTAGAAATAGAAAGAACAGCTAAAGAACAAGAAACCATTGCTTCTGATGAAGAAGAAATTCCAAATAATTTACGTCAAGACAAAGGTACTTCCAACAATAATACGCGAGATGGATTTGACGAAACAAAGAGATCTGTCGATCATAACGTTAGGCCAGTTATGGAGTCGGTAGTCGTTACTCCGGACATAGCATCGATAATAGGTAATTTTTACTAACTTTTTTTTTAAATATTGTACAAAATCTTTGATTATGCAAATAAGAGTGAGATAGTGTGAATCTGTCAGGATAAACGTTTCGGGTATACATTTACGGTTCCTTTTACACTCATTTAGATAAACGGTTTATGTCACATACTCAAGAGTCAGTTACGAGCTCCTTGTTTACAGATACCGATTTGCAAGAGAAGTTGAATGATAGTTTTATTTTGAGTACTCCTTGGGATGATGGATACGATAGTTTTGAAAAGTCTATGTCGAGGTCCATGTCGCCTTTGCCTAGTGGACAACATACTAAAAGTGTGGATAGTTCTAAGCACCCAGCTGTGAATAAAATTAGTGTATGCACTGACTTAGCTGGAGAATACAGCAGAGGTAAAGTATCAACTTCAATGTTAGGTAGAGCAGAAAGTAATATTATTAAGAAATTTCCAAAACGATATTAAAATACTATTCGTATTACAAAATCATTGTACATTCAATAGATTGTGAGGACCTATTTGCTGGTAACACTTGTCAATCAAGTTCTCCTAAACGTGGTGAACGTTATGATAATTTTGAGTACTCAATATCACCACCGAGGCATGTACTAAATGTAGATAAAAACTTTTACTGTCAAAAAGCTTCATCTCCCGTAATTTCTGGTACCTTAACATACATTACAATAAAATTCTAATAAAACATTCCTTGAACTATATATTACATTAAAGTATATTGTAACTGATACTTCCATTCTATAACTAATAAAAACTATGTACTTATATGTTTTATGTATTACCAGCATCAAGATGTAACTCGTCTGTTGAGAAAATTAAAAATAGTAATTCAAGAGAAAAAAATGAAAAAAATATGATGAGAAATGAAAGACTGGAAGGTACTCTCTTAATTATTTTTCCTACATAAATTTATACTGTGGTATACTTAATCTTAAAACTGCAAGATATACTTATGATCAATATTCGTTGTCATCTATACTACCTATTATACTAAGAATATAAAAAAAGTAATAAATATAACAATAATGGTAATAATAATAATAATAATAATCACAGGAAAAGTAATCGAAGTATAATATGTAACAATGTCACTTGTATTTTTAAGATTTTATGTACCGATTATAAGAACGGCCTTCAAAATTCTGTGACGCATTTTTCTTGTAAATTTTTTATTGTCGATTACAGTTCGTGGGGGTCAGAAACTCATAAGTATTCCGTACGCTAAACCAAATGCTGTCAATTACAGTAATACCATGGTAAAATTGTCTGAGAAGGTTCAGTACGATCATAAAGTTAGTCATAATCACAAAGCTTGTCACGATAGTAATCCAAAGCCTCAAGCAAGTAAATCAACTAGCATAAATGTACCTAGAATTATGGAAGAAAAAAGATTATCGAAACACAATAGAATAGCCATTAAACCGAAAAAATCTGAAACTTTCACTGCTAAAACAATTCCACGAACTTCTGGCACAGATTATATTGAAGATTATAATTGGATTATCCCTGCAAAGCATACCGTAGATACAGAACCTAACTGTAAACCAGGTAACTGAACGGGAGTAATCTATATAATTTTATAACTAATTATTTAGGGCTTTTCTTTTTACAAACATTAAAATTACATTTACAAATGAAAAAAATTGAGAAACAAAAAATATATGCATTTTACTGCAAAATAAACGTACTGTGTGCAAACAGGCCAGATGCACAGAATAGTACCGCAGGACCATTCAACCCTCTTAGTTCCTGAGAATGATACTGCTGTGAAAATTCTTGTGGAAAAACAACTAGGAAAAACACAAAAAAGAAACGCTAGGCGCAAAGGTTTTAAAAATAAATATTTAATTTGCTGTAACTTACTCATTTATTGAAAAATAAAATAAGTGAGGGTATCATTACAGTCAATAACTTTATTGCGTATCTTTTGAACGGTTCCTTTGCTTACATTCAAGTAATGAGACATGGAAAATAAATAACATTGAACATTAACATAAGTTCTTCGAAGTAAAATTTGTCAGCCATAGTCCAAATATGGCATTGAATACTTAATCTTAATATAGCAAGAATAAAACGCTTAATGACCGATGCTCACACAACAGTTTGGATGATGTTAGTCCGATTTGATTATAAATACTCAATCAGTAGAGGCTGCGGGGTAGTTCCGTTGAAATAATTTTACTTTCTAGTTGTGTAGCACGATAATCAGTACAAAATATTCTGATTTTTATTATGTTTCGAAATAAATGCATTTGTAATATTATTTAATATTTTTTGACCCTAATATCAATTCGATCGTAGAGTACGGAGTTGGTGATCAGGTTTTATTATACGACAGTGGAAAAGTAACCTCGCCAGAAAAGTGCAATAATACCCTCATTTACCCCCATCATTAATACTTTATTTATTTTTGTATTACGTCAGCACGATAAAACTTGTAGATGTAATGTACGACTATTATTGTATGGATAAATATTGTTGACCTTACCTCTAAATGTATGTTGTAGCCGCTAAAGATCGCAAGAAAATATTAGAAAATGATTCTACTCATGTAAAAAATGGAGGACTTCCTACCAATCACTCCCAAGTAATATCGATACCCGACGTGATTACAAAGCCGCAACAAATTGGCATTATGCGAAGCAGTTCCTTGGGGTATTCATTTAATAATGGATTACCACTAAATAATCATCTGGCTATTGCACGCTCTAATATGCCGCAGCCAACAACTGTCATGGATACGGGATGTATTTCAAGATCATGCAATGTAAAACAGAGTATTATAATGCCATCAGCAACATCAACAGGTACTGAAAACACATTATTATAAATTATCTTGTACATTATGAAACCCTTAGAAAGTCAGTCTCCAAAACTTAAATTTTTATCCACAACATGTGGACTCTTTTGTGTGTCATAAAACTCTGAAATTCATTTAATGCTGTTTGTGTAATGAAAATTGTTTTGTCTGTAAAAGTCAAAAAGCAGTTCATTCCATTCAATATTTCTTACATTATCTGTTAAGCGATTAACCAGTTACAGTAAACAGTGTTAAAGTATAGTCCTTTAGTCTTATCGAGTTCTATGGCTGTATTTTATAAGATTGCAAGACAGTATTTGTAGATTATTCTGACTTTTAACAGTAATGAAGTTTTAATTAATGTAATTTGCACATTTTAGTCACTTTTTTTCAATATTGCGTATTTATTAGTAACCGTATTATAAACGGACAGCTGGCGACATATTTTATCGATTAATTGTATCATGTATGCCCTTGAAGTTGTTTATTATCGATTAGTTTTTGTTAAAAAATCGATCAAAGCAAGATTGTAATAGCGGGACAAGTCTCGTGCAATTAAATTTGAAAATGAACAAATAAAATGTATCAAGACCATCGAATCACATATGCCATAAATGTCTAGATAACGTTTGTATAACATAAATCCACCGGACAAGCATCGGTATACGTGCAGGGTGGGTCCTTAACCCTGAAGTCAGTCCTCACATTAGTTATGTAAAAGCGATATTTTTCACCAACCCAATTACGTATGCTATGTATATAAATGTTTTTATTTATAGCGAAATCAAGTGGAAAGTAGTTGGCATACGTGTATACTCGGTCCGGAGGATTTTTTTCGATTTGCGTGTTCGTAAAATAAAGTTTGTTTTTTAATTAATCGAATCATGTATGCCATTGTACTTGGTTATTTTCTGTAGCATATCTTATATACCTTAACAGCATACGTATTTACGAAACCGTATGCAACGGCATATTCGCGAAAATACAAAAACAATTTTTTTTTGCCGTACCCATCGAACCATGTATGCCTTTTGGATGTAACTATGTAATCATATATATTAATTCCAAAACCAAAATGGCATACGAATCGCGCTAGGCATCCATTGCATACAATGCGAAAACAAGGGTTTTGTCCATCGAATTACGTATACCCTTATCAAGTTATACATGATCAAGGGCATACATGATAAGATTAAAATAGAAAAAAATTTTTACGAAATTATAGGTTTCTCTGGCCACTTTGATCCGACGTAATTGTATGCCAGTTTACATTACTTCATTGTACAATAAAAACAGTGTTTTGCACTAACCTTTAATGATGATTTGATCGATTAAAAAATTAAAATTTTATTTTACAAATACGAAAATCCGAAATAGTCCTCCGGACCGAGTATACACGTATTGTATGTCAACTAATTTCTAATTGATTTCGCTACAAATAAAAACATATATGTATATGGCATACGTAATTCGATTATTGAAAACTATCTCTTTTACATAACAAATGTAAGGACTTACTTCAGGCTTGAAGACCCGCCCTACACGTATGCCGATGCTTGTCTGGTGGATGTATTTTTTACAAACGTTATCTAGACATTCATGGCATACGTGATTCGATTGTTATAATACGGTTTTTTTTTTTTCATTTTAAAACTTAATTACACACGACTTGTCCCGCTATCACAATCTTCCTTGGATCCATTTTTTATCGAAACCCAATCGACAATCAACAACTTTAAGGGCATACGTGATACGATTGATCGATAAAAGTTGTCGCGAGCTGCCGGTCTATTAGCTGTGTGCAGTAATGTAAAGTAGCATTAACTGCAAGGAAAAAATACGGCGGTGCTGGATAACACGAATATTATCGCCTCTTGTGTGCTTGAAACTGTACAATTTTTTTGCATTTGAAACGCATCTTTGACACCTAAGATGATTGTTGTCAGTGTCAAAAATATGTGGTGAATATGTGAAAAAAATTTTTTGCACTTTGGAACTATGAAACTAAATTCTCTATGAGAAATGCATGTACTACGTTATCCAGGACCGCCGTTTCTTCCTTCGCACGCAGGCGGCGCTATTTCAGACTATCGCACGTAGCCAATAAGTTGAGGTTAAATTGTTTTATTTCAGGCGCTTTGCCTGAAAAATCGATTTCTATATTTTTGCTTGAAAATTTTTTTGTTGGTAGATTATACAATAACAAACGTTCCCTGCAAATTTGAAAGAGATCGTATGTTCAGTTTTTGTAAAAAACAACTCTAAACTTCGTTAAAATCGTATGAGCGTCCTTGTCTAACAACCGGTGTCTTATGGAACAGCTCTTGAATTGCCGCTCGGTTTTGGAGATTATTCGAAGAAAAATTTATTTGCCATCGTATAAAACCTTTAAACTTATTCTTGAAAGTTTAAGAAATTTTTTCATCAGTTACAAAAAATTGTACGTGTACTTTTATAAGAAATTTGAGTTACAAAACGAAAAACGACGTAAAATAAAGGTTAAATGTGCTTTTGACGCACACACATACACATCAGTGAGCAACGTTTATGAAAATATCGCTAGATGTCGTAACTCTCGAGGGAAAAGCACCTTAAATAATACTCCGTACTAGATAAAATAGTCACCTTATGTCTTGATAATTTTGTGAGATATAGCCATGTACCATTCATATAACATGGAACTGAAATTGCAGAAATCAAATCCAAACGATACTTTATAAAAGTTTCGATATTTGTAAATTTTTCAGATTATCACAGCCATGCAATGTCTTTATCAAACTCATCAGGATTCGTTTTATACGTCAATCCAATGAATGCAGGGATTATAGAGCCAGGAAAAATGGACTTGTGTACAGATAGGTTTTCCAAATGACAAGGTAACATAAAAAGAAAAGAGATAATTGGTGTGCATGCCAAAAATATTTACTATAAAGTGAATTAAATAATGAACAACAATTTTTTTTTTGTGTTTATTAAATAATAATATATCCATCAATATTCCGTAATGCCGAGATAGAATGTTCTTATTGTCATCGCAAGTGAAATGACCGTTGCGTAACGTTTGCTCGTCTTGTAACGTAATACATTAACATAAAATCAAATCACTGAAGTAAATACTCTGCTTTAATTCGTAATAACAAGCTATTTGGGGTTTTGTTTACTGGTTTCAATAATGTTATTTTTTCATATCGAGCTGTTTATTACAAATTTTGTAGACTATAATTTTTAAATAATGACACTATCAAACCAACACTGTAAGATGCTGATAGTATTTCATTGTATATCGAAAATTATGATGAAAAATATTATTAACATGTCATTTGGAGCTAAAACGTTTAGAACAACATTTATTTGCTTAGGATTAATGAATGTTTGTCGGGGCTATTAAATAAATTGCGTTTTAAAGGGGTGTGGAGTCATTTCCTTTTCGCCAGACCACCACCTGCAACATCCGTTAATAATTATTATTTCTGCTCTCTGCACCCGTGTACGCGTGCACATGAAAAGAATGCTGGCAAGGATAGCGTAGTTATAATCAATCGTGTACTTCAAAGTATTGAATTTTTTGGCATGCACACTGATAAAATGTTACTAGTATTTACAATTATTATGTTTGATATAAGAAATCTGTATTCTACAGTCATCTTGTATGAAGTTACCGTTTCTCAACTAATAGTTATTAATGAAAAATCGTAAAAATGTGGGAGTGTAGAATTATTATTGTAATTATTGTTCTTACCAAACACGCGTGACATTATTTTTATTTTTTAAGAAATTACATATTTATATCTACATCATCTTCAATGACGTATAAATACTCAGAAAAATTGCGAATTGATATAACAATTTTACAAGAATACACTACTTATTTAGCGTTTAGTATACAGTATTGCATTCCTTTAACGTTATTATAGCAAAACGAGAAAAATGTCGAGAATATTTTTTGTTGCATTTTTGTCACTTAACAGTAATTGCATAAGTTGCATAAAATTTTTTTTTTTAATGAATTTTGATAGTGTATCGTTATGAATTTACTCTTTATATAACACAGCAGATCATAAGAAGCTTTGATTTATGTAATATAAGTAGTATGTGTTCCAATATATACCAAAATATACAATGAAAGTGACGAAACTAACGTACAGAGATTATTTAAAAATGCTGATGTAGCATTAAAAAATAAATTTAATTTTTTTCAAGGAAATTTCTATTTTCTTAAAAAACGAATCAATGAAAAATGAGGTTTCAGACTTTTCTCAAGCCCTACCCCTAAAGCCATTCAATAAGTCAGTGGAATTCCGAAGTAAGTCTGTAGTTTTAACCTAATACAGTAAAAAAAAAAAAAAAATAAGTAGTATGAATAGCAAAGTTTGTATAGTATTGTAATAAAAGTAAATATTCAGCACCACAATAGGGGAACGTGGGGTGGAATGAGCACCCTTTTTTCATTAATTGATTGTGATAACAAATTAGAGTGTTTTATAGCTGCTGAAACGTAATTTTAATCATAATAATCTCAATTTTACGGTGCCACCTTTTTCCAGACGGTTTTCAAACAATGTTTTCGTGTATAAAATAAAACCCAAGAAAACTCGAATGTACTCCTCGCGTTCTTCTAAGGAGCACGGATATGCGGAGGTGGGGCAGGGATGGGCATAAAAGTAATACGTATGCTCAAAGTAGATTAACAGTTTAAAAGCAAATAATATATCCTGAATATGTAATAGTGCGTAAGAAAAAAACTGGCACGGTAGTTACGAATTATTTCTCTTTATATTCACTATTTACAAAAGGACATAATAACATTTAGTATAAAGTAAAAACTAAAGTGAAGCTAGATTAAAATTAGCATTGAACAATAGACAACCGTGGGTACAGATGCATTTTCAAAAGAAATAAGCATGAAACAAGTGTTGGTTTGAATTATATTTACATTTCACCTGCTAAGCCCACTACACCCAACGTTCCCCCTACAAATGGTGAAAAATTTGGAACCCGGGTACATTACCTAAAAATATTAATTTTTTTAATTATAAATAAGTGTTGTAAAAATGAAAGGAAAGTAGCTGATGTTTTGGTTGAAGTAAGTAGTAAAAGTGATAGTCACCAACTATTTAAGTATTGGTAATATTATAAACACTATTACTGAATCCCGTAATTATCTACTATTTGAATGATAAAGTTGACCGAAACATTTTTGTTCATGAATAAAAACGTATGTTTATATTTTATTTTTTTTATTTTTAAATTCCTACGAGTATTCAGCTTCTCAACGAAATTAGTCTATGGTTACAAATATTATATAAGTAGAGGCAGACGAGCAACTAAAGTTATAATTATTGATCGGCGAAAAGATAGATTAATGTGACATACTATACTTACTCTGTATTTAAATTATACGAGTTTAAATGCCTAAGTACTCAAGGAAAAAAATATTTCCACGAAAAGTGTATAAACAGCACTTCATTAACTTCATAGGGAATAAAAGGTTCGTACAATTCCAATACGACCATAATCAGAATGCAATGTGTTGCACAATTTTTTAAATGCTCGTTCAGGAGTAGCGTATCTTGAAAAGTATACCTTAACGTTCTTTAATTAGTACGAAAGTGATAACGATGTGCTTGTCATTACTGTACCAATAACAAGAAAAGGCTCATCGAATCTGTGTTCTCTTTAAAAAACAACGTAAGCCTGTGAAGAAAGGCAAACTTCCTGATGAATACTCTATTGTTGCACAGTTGATAACGGTTTTGTTATAATTTCGTTGTAAACGAAGAAGGGCTCATTGCAGCTAACTTTGTTCTCTGTAAAATGTAACATAACCTTATTAACGTACTTACAGCAATGGTAGTGTTCTTTAAAAGAAACGTATTGTTAGTATAGTAGTTGCATGGCTTGGTCAATAATGGTTTTGTCATCATATCAGTGACAACGAAGAAGGGCTCCTCGGAGCTAACTTTGTTTTCTTTGATATGTTTCATAACCTTGTTGACACTAATCTGGCAGTAGAAACTTTTAGGCTGTA
>JAPYYV010003091.1:0-19044 GCA_030522625.1 Copidosoma aretas
TCCACAAAGAACCAAAGGAAAGAGCCCGAAACTGCAGACTAACTGGGATGGTCCGTTTGAAGTTGTCAAGAAGATCAACGATGTTGTCTACGCCATTAGAAAATCACCAAAACACAAGACGAAGATTATACATGCGAACAGAATTGCGACTTTCCACGAAAGAAAGTGATTTTCGTGACGACAATCTGAAAGAGAAGGGGGTAATATTGGGTACACGGTTTAAAAGTCAAAGAATGTATGAATTGCCGCGCTTTAAAAGTGTTGCTATGCGTTGCTAGGTGTTGTTTTGTTGTTGAAAAATATTAGTCAGTCGAGCTTGTAACCTCGAGCTGTTTACTTCTGTTCGCTTCTCTTAAAAAAGTTTGGTTCCGTTTCTATAAAATAACGTGTTTTAATTGTTACTCGCAATTGTAACAATATAAAGACAGATTAGTAATCAGCGATTGCAAAAAGATAGATTTATATGTTTTCAATTTTCTGTCCTTGTCCAAGCACGCAATGTATACAATAGTATCAAAAAAGTCGCTATCACATTTAATGACGAATTATATCAGAAATATTTTAAGTCCTCCAATGTTGAAATCGGTTGAAAATTCAGCTGAAACAAGATTTTAGAAACGTTTTAGATACTCTTTGCATACTGTGCGCCGTGCGCAAGGAGCTTTATTTCAAGCTATTTGTCGAGGTTCTGAAAAACCTCAATTTATATATGCTTTTCACAGCGCTGCCAGGTGAAACACGAATCCAGGGCTGCTCACTTGATTTTATATATGGGTGAGCGAGAAAGAGGATCAATATGTCTGTCTTTCTTGTGGTCTAATGACAAACTTTTCCAAACTGCGTTACGCAGTTTTCAATTATGAATGTCTTGCATTTAATAAAAAATTCATTTAATTGTACTTTACTTTTTGCCATTCAATACTTTAGATCCAAACAAAGTATTATGCTGCAAAGCAAGAGCTAATTTGTACACATCAATATAAATAAGGCAATATTGCAATTCAGGCACGCCAAAGGAAAGTATAAGAGTCCACAAAAAATATCTCGTTTTACATACAGGGGTACCTGGCAACAGGATTCTTGGATTGGGTAGGATTAATTGCTTGTAAAAATATAGCACCTGACAGGTTGATGAGAGACTATATGATATTATTTCAGACCAACGCTTGATATACTATCGTATGGTACGGTTATTGTTTAAAATTGTATTTGCATGTATACGCCTCTTTCGATTTTATGAGCATGTATATTTCTCATGGGAGAGAATTTCGAAATTCGCGAAGCTAGTGTGATGAATGCTGTATGAAGTATTATCCCCTAACCCACTGTAGGCTTGAGGAGTGTCCACACTGCCAATGTTTTTCCTTGCATAATGATTGAATATAAATTTGTTTAGTCGTTTTCAATACTGTATACGAGTGCATAGATATAACGGCATTATAGATTTTGAATGATATAAATAGAAAAAAATCTGATTGGTTAAGTTAAACATAAGTAACATTGTAATTTTCGTGGATTTTTATTTCTATTCCTTGAAGTTTTTAAAGTAACATAAAAGTTTTTTACATTACATTCACAAAGAACAAACTAAGACGTTGATTAGTTGCATAAAATTATTAGTCAGAATTATTATTAAGATTTATTCATAGTACAGTACATAATAATTTTGAATTAACGAGCATTAACAAAGAATAAATGATTCCGCTCATTGTTATTTTCTTGGGGGGGGGAGGGGGAATTAATAGTAAAATGTTTGCGAAAATTCCCACACTATTTCTAAAGTATAAAATTTGAGGGTTCCTCATTTATTATATGTACAAGTAAAGATACTTATCAATACAACTTGATAAGCTAAATATTTTGGCTTCATAGTGTCATTACAAATGAACTGTATAATGTGAGAATAACGTGAACATATTGAGTCTAAAAGTATTCCACAATATAAGAACTAACGGCTTATTTTACGTAATAGCTGAAATTTTTAATTAGGTGATAGTTTTTTATAAGCATTAGTAGTATCAGCATCACGCAGTCACGACATTTATTTTGTACGTAAGACATTACTACGATAAACCATTAAAGTATATGTATCTCTTATGTTACACATGATCATAATTGCATAGTCATAACAGACTTGGTGTAGAGAAGTTTTGCGTTTCATTGGGAATTCAAAAAGAAGTCGAAGCAACTGTCATTGCTGCCAGCTCTTCCTCTGCCTTTTTAACGATGTCGTTGTCACTTAATAAACTTAAAGTACTTTTCGATTCTTTCCGTCGAGAAGATTGCTCCTCTGAATTAAGTCTGCTCATATTTGAAGTTTTGTTGCACGCTGGTGAATGTTTTTCTAAATTTGAATATTCTTCTAAGCTCACTTTTGTTAAAAACGTTGCACCTGGCTTCGATGGAACATATAAATCCATTTTCGAACTTTCTTGTCTTTTTACGTTTGCTAAAATTTCTTGAAGATTTGGTGGAATAGTAATGTTTGAAACTTTTTCTAGGATAGGTTGCGTCAAGTTTGATATGTTTGGAGGTGGTGGTGTAAAAGATCTTACATCTGTCGGGCTGTAAGCTTTTATTGAATCGATGCTTTTAGGATGATTAAGATCCAGACCCTGAAATCATAAGATTTGTAACTATAAGAAATATCAAAATGATTTTTGTAGTTACGGGTAGTGAATCAGATTAAGTGATAACATAACTTGCTTATAACACATTTTTATCGCAAAGTGTATTGCAGAATGCTTTATATTTCACTTTATTTTTCATGCAATAACGTATTTGCTTTATTTGCAACGGTTATGGAATTGAAATTCAATGTAAAAGAATCAATATTGTTTGAAGTCTGAAGAGGTACATTCGTGAATAACTTAAAAGTTAAAATGACAAAATTGCAGTAAATAACATTTTTTTCCGCTGAACAAATTATATACAAAAAATTTAGTTCAATAAATCAGAAGTACGTTGAAAATACAAAATTGTATAAAACAACCTACTAATAGATATAAAAGCAGTAAAATTGTAGCCCTAGAAGTTTCTTATTATATAAAATTAATTTATAAAGAATAAATTATCACACAATGAGTTCTACTATTTACATCATCGTTACTGCGCCTCAAATGACATACAGAGGTAGGAGAGATCGGGGTATAAGTAGCGAAATGTATAAATTTGGCATCAAATATTGTTAAAGAACAAATGAATATTAAGATATAAATCCGGTGTTTATTGAATTTTTCGGGCTTTCTAAATTCATGTTCTCAAAAAACAATCAAAATATACAATTTTTTTTTCGAAAAGACACAGTAACAATACAAATATTGCAGGAACAAAAGTTGAGTGGACACTAGTTTTTAAGCTTCAGCCAAAGAAAAAAACCCTATTAAGTGCAATGAAACGTTGTGTATTATATAAATTGAATTAAGAGCTCTGAATCATTAAAAAAAAATGGTGTCGAGTTTTCGGAAAAAAATATAATAATTTTTAGAAAAAGTCTGGAGCAGGGTACGCACGTATATAGCACTCATAAAGGAGTACATTTAGCACTAAGTGACAGTACTGTTATCTATCGCACTCTATTTTCTGTAAGTTTTCACTGCGATCAATTGTAAATCATAAGTAAAAACCGCATTGTGATGTAAATCAAAGTTTTAATGGCAATAAAACGTGGTTCGAAACTCGGTTTAAAAGAATAGAATAAAGTGAATTTATTATTTAACTGTGTACGAACTGAACAACAATATATTTAATCATTGCCTGAACGTATGACTTGCTTAACTTTTAAAACAACATATTTCATACTCTATACCACACTATTCTTCACTGGCGGAGTATAATGAGCAATTTTTAAAACATTTACTTTTCTCAATGTTTCATAATTATGCTTGTATGATTTTTTTTTCAAAATTAATTAATGGCACTTTTATATTCAATGATATTTACTCCAACAATCCTATTCCAAATTAACTTTATAAAATAACGGCGGGGAACAAAAAGTGCCTGTAATACGCTTATCCTACTTAATTTATTAGGACTTCTTAAGAATTGAATTTTAGATGAATCAGAACAACTTTTAAAGCGATTTTTAAAAAGTATTATGTACATCGGGACTGAAAAAGAGAAAGACCGTTTTAAAATTCAATGAAAATTGATCCAAAACACAAGGGTAATAGTGACTGCAGTAGTTAAAAAATGTTATTGATTATAAGTAGCCCATTTTTTATATATTTTAAGTACACATGCAATAGTGAGATGCCTGTTTGGTCAATGTTCTCACCGGCAGGGTTGTCGAAGTGTCACTAAGAAAAGACGAACTTATATTTTGTATATGCTGTTTCTCTTCTTCAATCTGCCTAGTAATCTCTTCCATTTTGCGTTGTAGCTCGGACGAGCTCTTAGGAGTTCCATTTGACGTAGACATCACAGCGCTAGTGTTTACACTGTCATCAAGGGAAACATCAACTGGTTCACCAGGGCTATATGGATCATCGTCATCAGCGTTACCATTGTTATCGTCGTCACCACCGAAATTTTCATCAATGAGCTCTATTTTATTTGAAAAGAAAGAGGCTCTAAGCGCAATTTTCGATGAGAGTTCAGGCATGATATCAGAGAATGCAGAAAAACGTGTCGCCGAAACTACCTCATCTCTGTCGGATACCACCAACTGCGATGTTGACAAGACTTGAGGTGGTGGTGTGTAGCTTCGGCTAATAATCGTAGAAATTTCGCTTGCCTGTGGCTCTTTTTTTAATATCTTGGGCAATGGCGAGCCCGTGACTAACTGAGTAGAAGTGACGGCAATAGTGGATCGCTTTCTTCGGCTATGTACAACGACAATACCAAGCAGCAAAGGTTCCCGGCTTTCCTCAAGACCTGAGCCTTCAAAAGGTAGTAAAACTGGAGGGAGCTTATTTGTGCTAGAGAATGGCATGATATAAAAATCTTTGATCTTAGATGAGATGTTTCCAAGAACGCCGAGCCGATTGCGACTGTTTAAGTAACTGTACAGGGTAATGTAGGGTATCTTTTCCTCGTCATTGATCGCCGTTAGCTTAACGATGACAATCTCTTTGGTCACGTTTTTCTGCATTTTGTCGATGTAGTCCCAGACCGTAAGCGGGCTTATGCGTCCAACAACCTCAAACGAATCGGATAGACCCTCCATGAGTTCCTGGGCATGTCCATTTATGCTGCAAGCGGTTACGTAAAACTTAGCTACATCGGCCATGTAAATAAAGCCACTCCAAATTGGTGCACTGAAAGTCCTGAATTGTGACACAGCCTCAAGCTCTCTGTCTACATCATCGTTTATATCTGGTGTCTTAATTGTCACCGTGGAGCTAGGTTCTCTATCTGAGATGTCAGACTCATTTCCGTCGAGGGGGTGGTTTGAGACTTCGTCTTTAATATGTTTCCACAACCGCTCTTCTATGGACTTCATAGGTGTAAGTATTGTGGCACTCCCATCGATCTTTGACTGCTGCTGTAACGGCTCTTGTCGCTGCCACGGCTGATTTTTTGATTGCTGCAACTGCTCTTTCTCATGTTTTTCTTTGTGCTCCTTATGACTAGAGAACTTACTGCCAGAAAAATCACTGTTGCTGCTGCTTATAGCGATTGATCTCGAATCCAGGTTACATGATCGGTACTTATGCTTCTTACGATCCTTTTCCTTATTCTTCTTTTTATTTCTGTCCCTTAATTTTTCATTATCTTCATTTTGCAAGCGAAATTTGTCCTTGATCTTTGTTTCTTTTTTTGCTTTTTTTTCATGACTACGCTCTCGATTCCTGTTCCGGCGACGATATTTGTCACGTGAGTGGTCACGCTGACAATCAGTCTTATTTTTAAAGCCCTTCTCAACTAACACTGATTTGGAAATATTTAGTTCTTCCACACCATCTACCATTATTGAACTTGTCAGTTCAGGCGATATCGAGTTGTTAAGAGCCGTTACAATGTCTTGTGGGTCCACAGTTCTGATACCTCCATCATTTTCAATAATCTGCTCACCCTTATGAGTTTTCACAACAATCAATTTAGCCTGAGCCATTAAATCAAGCTCGTTTTTTTTTATCATCTCGAGCTGGTGCTTCGTCTCTTTCTCGCGCCACTCTGCCAGTTCCTGACTCGCCATCTCTTCGGGGCTTAGCTTTACAACGGCTTCTGGGGCAAGCGAGTGGTCAGCTATTTTGTGGAATAACGTCAAATTTTTTATATCTTTGATGTTAAACACGAGGCTACGATACTTTGCTTTATACTTAGAACCAGTATCCTTGAAGTATTTATACATTTCAAGCTCAATTTTAAAAGCTAAATTCTTAACCTCTTCTTCGGTAATGTGTAGATCTTTAGCTTCTTTTATTCGAGAAATCAGTAATTCAGCCAAAGTTTTTCTAACATTCAATCTTACTGGCTCAGTTTCTGATTTCCTTGATGGGGCTATTGTTAATGAAGGTTGATGCAGAAGCTGTTGCTGCTGTTGTTGCTGCTGCGACTGTTGTTGCTGCTGTTGTTGCTGCTGCGACTGTTGTTGCTGCTGATGCCCTGTATAATATTGTTCCGATTGTTGCTGTTGTTTTTGTGGGGCTGTTTGAATTTTTGCTTCTATTGGCTTTTTGACAGAAGTTCTTAGTGTTGATACTGCTACAGATTTTTGGGTGATTTGCTGTAAGTGTATTTGTGCCCGCGGCTGAGAAAATGCGGATTTCGATCTTTCTTGCTGTAAAGATAAATTTTTAGCGACAGTAGTTGTAAAAGATGACTGATTTACTGGCTGTTGATTTAAAGTGACAGCATATACGAGTGGAGTTTCAGACAAAGATTTTTTTTTTATCGGCATTGAAACAGTTTGCTTTGATTCAGACACTTTGGCCTGCATAGTTTTCGACAGAGCTTGAGGTTTACCATGGAACTTTTTAATCTAAAAAAAATAATGATAATACGATTAAAAAAATTTACTATAGCAGTGGAATGTAAAAAAAAAAATAAATAAATAAATATATAAATTAATATAACAGAAGTGAAGTCACAAAGAAATCATCAATTCAACGTAACAATATTCATTTTCTATTGAATTGAACTTCAACTTTTTGTTTCACTTTTAACTTTTATGGATGTAAAATCTGAGTGACGTACAGTTTTCAGTCCTTGAGTCTGAATGGCTGCTACAGTCTTTCCTCCAAGATGTATGGTATTTAAATTATTCGATTTAACAACTGCGTAATTGGGATGTTCTTTGAGCCAGTTTTTCAAATTTGATGTGGTTGGAGCGTTATTACCTAGGAAATAGGAACAGTTATTACTGAACAAGGTATTACAAAAATGTATGAATTCAAAAGCACACAAAACATAGTGTTGTATAAAATTGTTTAAATGAACAGAAGATATAAAATATTGTATGTTCCGAAATAACTTCAAAGAATTTAGATTGATTGCGATTTCATTTAACTAAAATAATCAAAATTTTTGTAGATCATCGCAGGTGAAAATATTTGAGATTTCTCAATAATGCAGAGTATACTATCTTAAAAAGTATTATTTCATTAAAAGTGTAAAAACCAAACAATAATTCAGAACACGCTGCCTAGTATTTTAAACAACTCTCTAACAAAAGTTACTAATTGAATACCTGGGAATTTTTTAAAACCATAATATTTAGTTTAACGAATAATGTTCTTTCATTTTGGAATATGTATAAATAAATAAAAAATTGCGTTAATAGTTGCAATAACTATCCATTCCTAGTAAAACAAACTAATTTATTACTAAAAAATGCAGATTTTGATATGTTCTAACAGGAAGCGCAAGCAAGAGAGCTACGATAACAGTGAGGAGCTGCAACACTCTTATATGCCGATTTGGCCTGCCGAAATTGTTATCAATTTATGTAAATTAACACTTGGTTCTCGGTGTACAAAAAATTTGGTCTAAAAAGATTGCGTTTTTTTCAATACAAGCATTCCAAAAATTAGAAGTCCCAGACCCACTTAGAACAAAATTTTTTTTTTTTTCGAGTGAGACAGGAATATCGTATCTTTTTTTATTTATTGCAAGGCAGCAGATAGCTCTGTATAAGAGATAGTGAGTGGGGAAAGGTCAAAGATTAAGAGAGTAGAATAAGATAATAAACGTTATTAATTTACGAAAAAAATTCCTTCACTTGACAAAGTCTTATCTTTTTAAATGTTAATTTTTTTAGGTTTTAGTTGAACACAAATGTAATGGAGACAACACCAGCTACAGTTATCATTCCCACAATGAAGAGTAACAGAGTATAAACAATTTTAAAATCACTCGACCAAACTTAAGCCTGTAAGGAAAACATACATTTTTAAGAATTTCTCAAGATTGAATTATTAAAAAAAGTTATTAAAAATATCTGTGAAAAAGCATGAGTTATAACCTTAAGTTGAACAAACGTTTTTCACCGTTACCCAAACGTAATAGATAACGTAATACTTAATTTTAGGACAGCTACCTATGTTGTAACAGGGGAGGTACAGTCCCAGTTTGATGTACTAACTCATTCAAAAAGCAATAAGCTGACGGTACGACATAATGTATACTACTTTTTTTGACAAGATACATTTCACAGAATTTGAAATTGTTGCATGATACTAAAAAGTATCTGATTAGACTATCATAAAACACGTTTCACAGTATGTATCAATCCAGTGTTTTCAAGTAAATAGCTTACGCATGTTACATTCTAAATAACTTGGACGAAAAAGCTTATGCAAAATAATAGCAAACTTTAAAATTTTGATAATGTTTATTGTGTGAACATATTTACCATGTATTTTGTAGAAATGGGCACATATAAGTAAGTTCGAAGTCATTACATAATGTAAAGATTAAAAAAAAAATGTTTATACATTATTATAAGAAAAGTAAGTAGAATTGTTTGAATATGAAAAATACACTTTCCTGCAAATACACAAAAAAACAATAAGAATAAAATATTTTTTTTGATACCCAATAGCAGAAAGATTTTTGGCAAAAGTACCCCTTCACGACACAACTTTTCTCGTGCCAGATGATCCTTATAAACAAGACGAATTTCAGTAACAAACAAGTAGTATCTCAGCTCGTAAATTTGTTCATATTTTATGAATTTCGAAGATCAAATTTTAAAATTAATATGACATATACTCCTACAACTATAACTTCGATCAAAAACACCGTGAAGAGTCTATTAAATAAAATCTTATAAAAATATAAACTCGTACAGAAATAAAAATACCAAAATAGAGATTTTTATTAACATATAGACCTTGCCAAAGGAATATATTAAGATCATAAAACACATAAAATTAAGAATAGGAGAAAAAATTGTAGAACAAAACAAGCAACACAGAATGATCAACACGTACGAAGTCAAAGTAAGACAAATTGTAAGTTCCAAAATCATGAGTCATAAGGATGAAAATTAAAACATGCTGACAAAATCACAGACACAGAAATACAGTTACAGAGAGACACAATTATGTCATTTTAACTTATATTTTCACCCGCCTTTACCAACTGTGGCCGCGCCCTGGCTATTAACGATAAAAATTAATTGTAACTCATCTTCAGACTTTGTAAAAATTAGTAGCATTCTACACCACCTTGTATACATGTATTGTTTGGATATTTAACATGTTTTTTTATCACCTTTATGTTCTACAGACAAAATAACTTTATCTGTTATTGAACCAAGTAATATTGAATTAAAAAATTTAATCGAATCTCTATCCGTTGGAAGCCAATATAAATGTTCCTTTACGATTTATGAATATAATTACGAAATGACCAAATAACCTTTTAGTCGTGGTCCCAGGGAAGTAGGAGTAGTGGTTGATGCCATCAAGTCGGGATGTGGCATAAAATTAAGTAAAAAAATACGTATAAATACATCCTTAAGTCTATTACTAAACCAAGGTACGCACCATACTTTACTATTTCAAAATTGGCATTATTTTTTCTTAATTATTTCAAAAATTACTGAATTTATAGGAAAATATTTCGAGTAATAGTTATTCAGTGGATGATCGTACATAAGAATTAGTGGCTTAGTGATTAAAAATCATCTAAAAGAATTTGTATCGTCTATCTTTGACCCTAAAGCCAAGAATTGCAAAAATGGAAGGTGAGCCAGAAAGTGTATTAAATACATTAAAATTCAATTGAAGGAAGGTATTTTATAGATATTATTATTATTATAAACTAAGTCCCCTAGGTCTGATCGCGAAATGTTAAAATGGCGTCCTATTGCGGAATTGTTAACTGAAACATTTGAATCGCAATATCTTGTATAGCAGCAGTCAAATCTGAATCGATATTGTTGCAATCCAAAAATTGAACCGTACAAAATTTTAACAACTTTATTGATAAACAAAATTGTTATCTTAAAAAAACTAAAGATAAAATACCGTATATTCGCGAATTTTACACTTAGATATTTGGAATAAATTGCATGTATTTTCCCTTACTTTTTCATGAATTTCGAACAAAATGTGTGATACTACAATAGAAGCGAAGATAGGTTATTTTTGTATATTGCGTAGAGCGATCGCTGTGATGCGTATTATGACTTCGGACCGGGCTAGTTCTTTTCTTCGATATTCACTTTACAATGAAAAATATTTTCCGAAAGGTTTAATTGTTTAATTTTTCGCTAATGTGTGCTTCCGTTAGCGGCACGGCACGCATGCGCAGTAGTTCCAATCTTTCCGCGTCGAGACCTCGGCCGTCATCGCTGAGTATTAACGGTACAATAAATTAACTACCCAAAAATTACCTACGACGATGCGGTTTTTCTTGTTCCTATGTATTTTTTCCTGAGCTACACGCTAGTGCTATTTGTTTTTTTGTACAAGGACTCTGAAGCAGTAAAATAAGCATTTTTTGCGTAAGTATTTGGTTTACAGGTTTTACCTTTATTGTTTTAGTATTCTCATTATTATCTTTCCTTATTTTCATTTTCGACATTAATTATCTGCACATGCCATATCAATGTTACATAATATTTCATCGTATTTTGTGTGTTTTTACATCGATTTACACTTCTCTGTCTTTAACGACTGCAATAATAAAAGGGTATGCATTTTGCGATCAGAACTACATAATAGTTTTATGAAATAAAAATTTTGTTTATTGCTTAAATTGTTCAAATTTCCAAATGATTAAATGGCTTATTAGTACCTACAGGTTGCAATGATATTGTGAATCCAAATGCTGCGACACAAGTTATTGAAAATTCAATGTTTTAGTTAACAATTACGCAACAGGCTGCCATTTTAAAATATCGGGATCGGATCTGGGGACTTAGTCATTAATGACAGTATCAAAAAATACCTGATTTTCATTGAATTCTAACGTCTTCAAGATAATTTTTTATTCACCATTCCATTTCTTAGCTTCAGAGTCGAAAATAAACAAGAAATTTTATTTGGATATTCTTTAATCACTAATGCTTATGTAATGACAATTTTCTTTTAAACAACAATTACTTAAAATATGTTTTGGTAAAGCCAATATTTTCTCAAATAATTGAAAATAAAAAAAAAATCCGATTTTGCAATATTTTGCAATAATTAAGTATGGCGCGTACTTCAGTTTTCCTAGAGACTAGAGAATGTAATTATGCGTATATTTTTCTTAATTTTTAGCCACATTCTGACTCAATGGCATCGATCACCACCCTTACTTCTCTGAGACCGCGAGGAAAGAGTTATTTTGTTATCACATATTCATATTAATAAATAATACAGAAACGTTTTTATTAACTTCTAATATATCAGGATGTGATTAAATTTATTGATTTAATATTACTTGGGTCAATGATAGATATAGTTCTTGTATCTGTATAACATGAAGGCTATAAAAAAATGTTCTAAATATCAAAAATATATGTACCAGGTGTTGTAGAAATCTACTTATAATTTTACAAAGTTTGAAGATAAGGTACAACTAATTTGTTTTCGCTGAGAGGCTAGGTACGCCAACAGTGGGTTAAGGCGGGTGAAAATATTAAGTGAAATAACAGAAAGATTTCTCTCCGGCAAGGAAGTGAAGGAAGGGCGGTGAGTGGAAAGAGGGACTGCAAGGGGCGGAGGACAAGAGGGCCTCACTATCTTCCAAATCCTTACAACTATAGTATAAAAGGATATATTTATACATATCTTTCTTTACATATATACGTATATATAAATATATATCTAACTATGTATATATATATAGTTGTAAGGGTTGTAATTTCTCCCGCCGCCCCTCCCTCAAATCACGGGAGTATTCTTTTGATTAATACGTGTTTTTGACATTTGTCACATGTTACCTCGCCTCCCTCAGACTCCCCCCCCCCCCGCCCAGGGATTTAAAGTTTTTTTCAGATCTTACTATGTATATCCATTTGTAACGACTTCAATTTTCTCCGCTCCTACTCTCCCCCTCTCTCGTCCCGCCCAAATTCGCTTGTTTTCTTCGTAATATAACTTAAAAAAATATTTTTCTTCTCTTAGGAGCTGTATTTCCGAATTTTATACAAAGAGTTACTTATATCAATTATATATTTAATATTTTATGATGATTTTTCCACTCCGCCTTGCGGTAATCATCCAGGAGCGCTTTTTTAAAGTATTTCCCGAATTCCTCTTAGTAACATCAACACTATTACCATAAAAAGCAATTTCATATATATATTTCGTATAAATGAAATAATTTTTCGGTTTGTTGTGATATTAAGGTGAATAGGCCGCATCCACTTTTATAAATTTATTCTTTGATATTGAAAACCTTTTTTAAAAAGATCTAAGTAACGTAATTAAACTTGTATTTGTATTATGTATATTATTTATTATCTCTTATAAAATAATAAATTGTAGTCTTGTACAGAAAAGTTTTTCCTGATCCTCCTGGACCATCAATGAAAAAAATTTTATTCAAACCATTACATATAGATTTAAAAATATGTATTTGTGTTTTGTTTAATTACCCATATGGATCATCGAGCACTTTTTTACTTAATTTAATTTCCTTATCATTGTTATTTACATCTAGAATAATATTCTCTGGGACAGGTAGATTGAAAATTTCACAACATTTACTTTCTAATCTAGACATTCAGTTTAAATGTAAAAGAGCTTGAATTTCTTTATTCATTTCAAAGTCTTCGGTAAACTTGCTTTTAAACATTTTCCAGATTTCATCACCTTCAATATTTTCTGCAAGTAAAAACCATGCAAAAAATTTCCTCAATTGATTTGGTAACATAACAACGCTAGCTTCGTCGAAAATTGTCCGAATTTGTAAGTCGTGTTCAATTAAACCCATGCTAATTGCAGTTTCTTTAAAAGCTGTAAATGTTTTACCTTAATATGTTTTTAAATCATGAAAAGATGTACAACCATGTTTTTTATTTAATATCAACTTTATGTAAAATCTTTCTTGGTCTTTCGAAGAAATAACATTCAATCTAACTATTGCAGTGTATTTCCTGGAACGTTGTCTTTTTTCCCAATCTTTAAAAGTTTTGTAATTATTCAAAGATTCAGAAATTTTTTTTTCATCGAAAACTATATACTGTTTATTTGCAAGATGTACTGGTAAATTTACTACGCAATGACTTCTACCGCAAATCGGATACTCTTATAATCTCCACGCCACTTCCATTGGACTTAAATATCGTGCATCGATATATTGTTTAATTTCATCATAAACCTCATTTTCGCAATTTACATCTTTTTGTATTTTGCAAAATGCTCTATCATTTCCTTTATGAATATAGTAGTATATGTATTTTATGCTTCGTATAGATGCACAGTATTAAACGTTTATGTGACATTGGTATTTCATTAATAAAAACTTATTGTACGGTACAACTATTGAGTTGTCAACAAAAATTTTTTTATCACTATTTTTAATTCAGTATATATTTTTGTCTGACACAATGTTTCTTCTTCTATATTCTGGATGGCAATTTTTTTCAATAGATGTACCTTTACAAAAATCTTTTGGAAAATTTTTTTGACAAATTTTATGATTTTTATCGAGCATGGACTATATAAATTATGAGGATCATATAACATGTGTTTAATTACTAATATTGTTAATGTTTCATCATTTAAATGAATTTCAACAGAAATATAATTATTATTAACAACATCAGGAGTTATTATTTTATTATCAGGATGCAATGTTACTAATATATGAGCATGTGGCCGTCCTCTTTTTTGAAATTTAATAGTATAAATGTAAGATATTATTTTCTTAAATAAGTGGTATTTTGTTATATCATCCAAAATAAGTTGTAATTTCGTGTGAAACAATCGTACTGTTATATTTGGTATATCATTCGGTAATATGTTATTCGGAAAATTTATTAATACATCTTTAATTTCTTTCCATTCTGGAATACACGTAACAGTTATAAACAAATACGATCTACCGAATTTTCTCATAATAGCCATTGCATCTTGATAATGCTGTTGCATATATCGTGGTCCACCTATATAAGTTAAAGGTAATATAAAAAGGTTTCCAATCGTTTCTCTTTGTTTAAAATTTTGGGTAATGTTAGATGCACTATTTAAGACATGATCCAATAATCCTTTATAACATTCAATACGTAAATTTGTTTGATTATTCCTTAAGTATTCCACACGATTATTTTCTACAATACTATAAGCATTTATGAAGTATTTTTGCGTCAATTTACCTGCTTTTAATAAAGGATCAAATTAAAATTTTTTGGTCCATACGGTAATCTGTAAATGTAATATTGCAAACTTGAAATGGTTTGAATTTTTTCTTTTGGATTTTGAAAATATGAGTCGGCATAGTATCTGGAAGGTTTTTAGGATAAACACATAAATCAACGTCATCAAAAATTTCAGTTTGAGAAACTATAATTGCACCACACTCAGCTGTTACTGGGTTGTTGTACCTTTTTTTTGTTCACCATTTGTACGCAAGAAAAACATTTTGTACTTAAGTAAATTTTGTGATTTGGTAATCTGATATAGATATTTATAACTTTTTGATATTAGATTTTTATTTAAAATTTTTCGTAGAATTTTTAAGGGTTCTGTAAGTAAATTTGGAGGTAAACGAAGTCTTTCTTTAATTGCATGGACATCATTATATATGTATAGTTGGCTATTACAAGGCTTAATATTTTCTGAATTTTTTAAAGTATTAGGTATTGAATGACAAACTTGGCCTTGTAATTTTAAATTATATACAGCCTTTTTTTCATGTTAAATATTAGCATTACATGATTTAAAAGAAAATATATTATTGTAGTGTTATTAATTTTTGGAAACTATCGTCATGTAACAACAATTTTTTAAATGATTCGTCGTATTTGCATCATTAGGGTAGAAAAATTTGTCTTTTTTTACAACAAAACTTTTTCGTCTCTTTTTTTTGAAAAAGAGCAAAACAAAATGGACATTAAGAACTCATTTCTCCAAAATAACTGATTTCAGAAGGTTTAGTACTATAATTTGATGCTATATTTATTCTTTGATTTAAGATCTGACTATCATATATATTTTCGTGTCTACGTTTTAAACATTTGTTGACAAAATTTTTAGAATTAATTTTTTTTATATTCTTTAATCTTTGTTTTTGGCTACGTTATTTTTTAAATTTGTTTTATTTTTATCTTTTACAGTTTTTTTTATCATTAACTTAGATTTTTGTTTTAAAACTCTAGCATTCCATAACGTCGTAATAAGGAAAATTTTTGATGTTATTATATGATAATAATAAATTTTTTTTACTCAAAAAATTTTCAGAAACAACCTTTACATTAATATTATAAATATCGATATAACTCCTAATTTTAATTTCATTACCATCATTTTTGTTTTTACTCATAAAGTTATAATAATCAATACTGTTATGAATAGAATTATAAAAATTATTGTTTACAATGGTGTCCTTATAAATATTCCATTTGTTCATATTTTGAACTGTTCCCAATCTTATTTTGATGTAGTTATTTCGATTACCCACGTAAAAATGGCTCACGTTTGCCAAACTTGGCAACACTTTAGTGGCATAAGTTGGCCAATGATTGACACTAACAATTTGCCACACTTGAGTTTTCACGTTTGGTAAAGTTGCACAAACATTTACATACGATTGCCCACGTTTCTACATGTTTACCTAACTTTTTAAAAGTATGAATACATAGCTGATCAAAGTGAGTTTTTACCTTATTCCTTACATTGCTACAGTTTTCCCGATTGCAATAAGGCGCAAAATTCAAATGTGCTATATGGTGAAAACCACAAAAACCAAATTACCTAAACCCCAAGCATTTTAACCCAGTAACTCGGGAGACGGCTAGTAGATAATATAATACGTAAATGAATTATTGTAAAAATAACAACGTTACCTAAATCCCAAGCATTTTAACCCAGTCACCCGGGGGACAGCGAGTGGATTATGAAATAACTAAATGAATTATTATAAAAACAACAACATAACCTGAGTCCCAAGCTTTTTAGCCCAGTGAACCGGGAGACGGCGAGAAAATAATATAATACGTAAATTAATTATTGCAAAAATGACAAGATAACCTACATCCCAAGCTTTTTAACCCAGTAACCCGGGAGACAGCGAGTAGATAATATAACAACTAAATGAATTATAATAAAAACAACAAGATATTAAAATTTATTTTCTTGGTATATTATTAGCTCACTGTCCCTTGTGTTACTGAGTTAAGGAGCTTGGAATTTAGGTTATGTTGTTATTTTTATAATATTTTATTCACTTATTATATTGTACTCGCTTTTCTTTGGGTTACTGGGTTAAAAAGCTTGGGATTTAGGTTATGATGTTATTTTTATAATATTTTATTTAGTTATATTTTACTCACTGTCCTCTGGGTTACTGGGTTGAAATGCTTGGGATTCAAGTAATGTTGTTATTTTTACAATAAGTAATTTACGTATTATATTATCCACTCACTGTCTCCCGGGTTACTGGTTTAAGGAGCTTGGAATGTAGGTTATGTTATTTTGATAATAATTTATTTACTTATTATATGGTACTCGCTGTCCTCTGGGTTACTCACTTTGATCAGCTATGTGTTCATACTTATACAAAGTTAGGTCAACATGTAGAAACGTGTGCAATCGTATGTAGATGTTTGTGCAACTTTACCAAACGTGAAAACTCAAGTGTGGCAAATTGTTAGTGCCAATCATTAACCAACTTATGCCACCAAAGTGTTGCCAAGTTTGGCAAACGTGAGCAATTTTTACGCGCGTATTGTATGAAAATAATGAAAAACATCTAAATAAACATTTTCCATTTCATAATACGCTTGGATTTTTATAAGTATGAATTTTTTAAAAATCGTTTTTTTTTTACTTTATGTTTTTTTTTTATTTTATATTTTTTTTTTTTTCAAAACTTCTAATTCCTATGATCGATTTATCATTATTTACATAATTTTTAACTGATCTTCGAGTATATTTATTCAAATCTTTTCTATCTTTATCGATTTTGCAAATTTTCGTAATCTAAACCATCATAATGACCAGAGTCTATATTACCGCATAACAGTCATATTAAGTTCTTGTTACTCATCGGATTGCCAAAAACATGATTCGTATTTTGTTGAATAACTTGAACATAAATGTCATAAATATTGACAAAACTTTTTGTTTCTATTTCAGTACCGTAATTACCATATTTACTCAAGTAATTATAATAATTTGAACTATTTTTAATTGATTTATAATAATAATGTCCAAAGGTAAAATTATTAAAGTCATTTAGATTATCTACAACAATCTGCACGATTTCTAAACAGATTTTTATACGATCATTTTCATTACCATATAAAATGTATGAGAAACATCTAAATATACATTTACTGTCTCCTATTATATTACATTTAGCCATGATCATTGTAATTTTAAATTATTTCGTAAAATATTTATATACGTTATACAAGTATATATTCTTAAAAAAAGAAGTATTTTAAATTGAAAATACTCATTATCACTATTTTAATTTTTTAAATGAAAGCATTCTTTAAAAAACCTCTAATTTCTGTAAAAAATTTTTTCATCACTTGTTTAATTTTGCAACGCAACCCTGTGTTGGTAATTCTAAAAGGTAACGAAAATGCATATAGTACCCCCACAGTATAATTACCGACAGCATAAACTTACCAAGAATATTACAGAAAGTAAAAATCATTATACCTATAGTGCAATGTGTACAGCTCCTTTATATATATATATATATATATATATATATATATAGCTTCACCACAGAGATATACGTAAGTACACCTATGCACAGTATAATACCTTCGCATAACTATGTCCAGGTAACTTCAAGACACTTAATATAGATTAAAATCATGAAATGAGAATGAGCAGGTGAGTTGCACAGGTTTATGACCTCATTTTAGCCAAAACTTCTAAATTTTAGAAACAAAGAATAATTTTTTTTTCCTTACGGGCGACTTACTTTTTTTATATAGAATATTTTTTTTCTATTGGTGTATATGTCTAGCAAACTGAATTTTTAAGTTTTACACCCTGATTTTAATCAGTACTTAGAAGTTTAGCAATAGGTTGCCTTGGCGGCACACAGGAAACTTCTTATTTTTTAAGGAATACCTTTATAGTCTTAGATAAAGTCGCGGTTGAAATCATTTTGATAAAATTATGACGTTTTAAGGTTATTGGCCAGAAGCTGTCATTAGCTCTGGATAAACAAACTGATCCATATGGGGGGTTGGCACGCAAAGCGAAGCCTCACTAGTATATATATATATAGTGGTAAGAACTCATTTTTTTGACCCCACGCACCCTCCAGCAATTCACGGGCACATTTTTTCAATTTATACGTGTTTTGGAAGATCGGTATTTGTTTATGGCCACCAGCACTACCCCCCCCCCCCCCCCCCCCCCCCCCCCCCCCCCCCCCCCCCCCCCCCCCCCCCCCCCCCCCCCCCCTCCCCCCCTCCCGCCCCCCCCCCCCCCCCTCCTCCCCCCCCCCCCCCCCCCCCCCCCCCCCCCCCCC
>JAPYYV010003092.1:0-19040 GCA_030522625.1 Copidosoma aretas
GTAGCCGTCTGCTAGAATGTACTATACGATAGTATAGTTTTCTAGCCATAGCAGCGCCATCGGGCGGTGAGGCTAAGTACTTATCGGACCACCCTCGTAATAGTAGGCGTTTTTGCAACTGTACAGTCTGAGCCTGATGAGGTTTGCGTTAACTCCAACGAAATGTTTCTCAAAATAAGATCTGACTTATTGGAGTTCTTTATTTCTACTTCTTCGTAGCTCTCGATCTGATAGTGTGCTTATGCACAACTGCAGCATACCAATTAATAATAATAATGATGATGATGATGATGATTATGATGAAGATGATGATCATGACGATGATTACGATGATGCTGACAGCGATGATAATAATTAGAGTAATGATGATAACTTTGATGATGATGACGATGGCGATGATGTTGATGATAGGAATGATGGTGGTGGTAATCATGATAATGATAATGACGATGATTATGATAATAGTGACTGCCACGATGATGATGATGATGATGATGATAAACTATGGATGAGGATTTTGATGCTAATGATGGCATTCATGATAATTACGATGATCATTATGATGATAGTGATATTGATAATAATGATGATGATGATAATGTTGAAGATTATAATGATGATGATATCATTGATGCCAATAATGATAATAATGATAATAATTATGAAGATAATGCTGATATACATATTGAGGATGATGGTTATGATGAGTATAAATGTGATGATAATGATGATCATAAAGTATATGCTGATAATTATTTTGATGATGATGATGATAATTACGCTAAGACACGAAAATAATGGGGATGGTGGTGTTGATAATAGTATTTAAGTAGATAATGAAAATAGTGGTAACAATGTCGATAATAGTATCGATAAGGATAATAATAATAAAAATCACAACAACTATAATGATCATAGAAATAATGATAATCGTGATAATAAAGATGATGATAATGATGATAATAATGATCGTTGTGATAATGATGATGATGGTGATGATGATGATAATAATGATGATAATAATTATGATTACCTCGATGATGATAGTTATGATGATTATGATGATGATGACAGCGATGATAATACTAACAATAATGATGACGATGATAATTCAAATTATGAAAATGATGTTGATGATAATAAGGATAAAGATAATAACGATAAAAATGATAAAGATGTAAAGTATAATGATAATAATAATGATCGGTATGACATTATTAATGATGCCGATGATAATGATGATGAGGCTGATAATGATGCTGATGATAAAAATGATGATATTAATGACAATGATGACGACAGAGATAATGAGTAATATGATGATAATGATTAGAATGATGATTATGATAAGTATTATAATGATGAAGATGATGATGATGCAGATAATTATGGTGATGATGATGATGTTAATGATGATGTTGATGATAGCAATGATGATGATGATCGTTATGACGATGCCGATAATGAGGATGATGATGAGGATGATTTTATGGATGATAATAATAAAAATGATGATAATGATAACGATGAGAAGGACATAGATAATAAGGATTATGGGAATGATGAAGATAAATATGATGATGATGATAAATTTAATAATGATGCTAATGAAATTGTTGATGATGATAATGATGATAATGATGATAATAAGGACGAGGATTACGACAATGATAATGGGGATAATGGTAATGAAGAAGATAAATATTATGATGATGAAGATAATTATAATGATGATGCTAATAATAATGTTGATGATGATAATAATGATGATAATGGTGATTATGATGATTATGATGATGAAGGTGATAAAAAGAAATATGATGATGATGATTGTAATGATTATTATGATAAGGATGATAATGATGATGATAATGATGATAAGGATGACGCTTATGATGTTAATAATAATGATGATGATGATGATAAAAATTATGATGATAAGGATGATGATGGTGATGATAATATTCATAATGTTGATAATAATCATAATTCTAACAATGATGATGATTTAAATGAGTATGATGATGACAGCGGTGATGATGGTAACAGTAATGATAATGATGATGATGATGATGGTTATGTTGATGATAATGATCATGATAATGGTGATGATGATTATGATAATTATTATGATGATAAAAGATAAAATGATATTATCATTATAATGATGATGTTGATAATGATTATATTGATTTAGATGATAATCGTAATCTTAATGAAAATAATAATGATAATGATGTTTATATTGAAAATAATGATATTAATAATGCTAATAATGATGTTGATGATGATATTTAAGAAGATTTTTATAATGATGTTAATCATAGTGATGATGATGATAAAGATCATTTTAATAATGATGATAATGGCAATGATTATGATGATAGTAATGATAATAGTGATTATGAGGATCGTGATAATGATAATAAAGGTGATAAATATGATGGTGATGATGATGTCAATAATAATGATGATGATAATAGTGACGATAATGATTACAACGACGATAATGATGATAGTCATAATAATCATAACGATAAAAATGATGATGATGATAATGATGATGATGATGATGATAATGATGATAATTCTGGTGGCAAGATAATGATGATATTATCCATTATGGTGATGATGATAATAATTAAAATGATGATAATTATTAAAATTACGACGATCATGATTATGATGATCAGGGTAATGATGACAGCAGAGTCGAAAATAACAGTTTTGCTGATAATGATGATAAAGATAATGACGATGATTATGATGACGATGATAATAAAAAGGATCATCATGATGTTAATGATAATGATGAACTCGATGATATGTGTGATAATGATGATGATGCGGACGATGATGATAATGATGAACATGATGACAATAATCATGATGATAATGATGATGATGATGTTGATGATGATAAAGATGATGATGATGCAGATTATAATGATGATATTGATGATAATTATGATAATGGTTATTATGATGACGATGATGATGATAACAATGATAATGATGATATTTTTAGGGTGCTTACGATAATGATAATAATAATGATGACAATTATGATAATTAAGATAATGATCATAATGATGATCATAATGATAATACTATTAATGGTGATTAAAAGTATAAAGATGATGATGATGTTGACGATGATGATAATGATGATGATGATAATAATGATAATTATAATGATACCAGGATGAAGATGATGATGAGAAATTTGATATAGATTATTATAGTGATGATAATATTAATCATGATGACAATGGTGTCGATGATAGTGACGATGATGATGCGAATGATGATGTTGATGATGATAATGCTGATGATAACAACAATGATTATAATATTGATGATTATGATTAGTTTATGTTTAGGATTTTTCTAATGAAAGCTTTATGAGTTTAAAATAGAATTAAACGAAAATGTAGTAGGAAAAGTGGAACCAGTTAGATATGTGCCTTTTAAAATGCAAAGTATATTAATAAATATAACTAGATAAAATGTAAAAAGAAAAAGTAATAACGAAAATTGATTAGCCAACAGATCTTGTAAATGCTTTGGCAGTAATTGGTATTCAAAATGTCCACAATATTTGAATACGTGCATAAAAAGAAAACAGATGCAGTTACCAACTATAGAGGAAATAACTGCAGAATTAAGAGGGGCAAAATATTTTGCGACTCGGGATGCAGATAAGGCATTTTGGAAAATAGCGTTATCTGAAGAATGTAGAGAGTATACAACGTTTAATATGCCTTTCGGTCGATATTGTTTTAATAGAATGCCTTATGGTTTGTGTTCATGCCCTGAAGTTTTTCACAGAATATGTAATGAAATATTCTCTGGTATAAAAAATGTGAAAATTCATATTGATGATATTCTGGTGTGGTCTGAGACAAAAGATGAATTAAGTAAAATATTGGAAAAAGTTTTTGAAAGAGCAAGACAATATAATGATGAATTTAATCCTGATAAATGTCAATTTATAGTAGATAATGTGAAATATGTAGGACATATATTTTCACAGAAAGGTATGGAAGTTGATATGGAAATAGAAGCAATAATCAAAATGAGTGAAACAAAAAATAAAAAAATATTATTGGCATTTTTAGGAATGATTAATCATGTTTCAAAATTTATACCAGATTGCTCACAATTAAGAGCTAGCTTGAGGCAAATGATAAGAAATGATGTAAAGTACCAATCAGGCAATGCACAGAAAAACGCTTTTAATAAGTTAAAATTGATGTTAAGCAGTCCTCCAGAGCTACGATATTTTTATGTATCCAAGCCAATGGTATTTAGTGTAGATGCTTCAAATTAAGGATTAGGCTGTGTTCTATCACAAGAAGGGAGACTTGTGGCTTATGGTTCAAGATTATTAACTAATACAGAAAAAAATTACAGTCAGATTGAAAAAGAATGTCCTGCAACAGTGTTTGGGTCTAATAAATTTTATGAATACTTATATGCATAAGAATTTGAAGTAGAAACTGACCATAAGCCACTGGTCCCAATACTTGAAAAATCGTTAAATAAAAGTCCGTTGAGATTGCACAGAATGAGGATAAGTCTCCAAAATTATGACTTGAAACTAAAGTATGTACCAGGCAAAAAGTTATTAATTGCAGATCCTTTAAGTAGAGCATATTTAAAAGTGTTGAAAGCTACTGAAAATGAAAAAATACAAGCTTTTGTTGCAATGGTTGAAGCCAATGTTGACATATCAGACCAACGATTAAAAGAATTAAATATGGAAATGAACAAGGATGAGGAACTGTAAATATATATTAAATATATTAGAAAAGGTTGGCGAAAAATAAATATGATGTTGTTGAGTACGTCAAACATAACTTTAATTTTAAAGGTGAATTAACAGAAATAAATGGTTTGGTATTTAAAAATTCTTGTATAGTGGTTCCTTATTCTTGCAGGTCTACAATGTTAGAAAAATTACACTATGCACATATGGGCAAAGAAAAATGTAAAGCCCAAGCAAGAAAATTATTATATTGGCCTGGTATGGCAAAACAAATTGACGAAAAAATAGGCAGTTGTGAAATATGTTTAGTGTATCAGAGGGCTAATTCAAGAGAGCCAATAGTACAGAAAGAGATACCTAATAAACCTTGGCAAATATTGGCTACTCATATTTTTCATTTAAATAATAAACATTACATTTTAGTAGTTGATACATATAGTAAATTTATAGAAATAGAACAACTAAAAGACTTGGCAGCAGAGACCACAATGAGAGCATTAAAAGAGATATTTTCTAGACATGTCATACCTGAAGTATTATATTCAGATGCAGGGTTACAATACGTTAATTACAAATTTGAACAATTTAAAAATGAATGGAGTTTTCAACGTGTCAAAGTCTCACCAAAACAACATCAAGCTAACAGTCTTGCTTAATGGCATATACAAACAGTAAAAAGAGTACTAAAAAAAGCTTTACAAGAAAATACAGACATAAATTTAGCTTTACTACAATTGCGAAATGAGCCTTAAGAAAAAGAAAATGTCACACGTTCTGAATTATTATACAATAGACGATTTAAATATCTAATACCGGATTGCCGTAAACGGATAAGAAAAAATCAGGATCATGTAGAGGTATTGAAAACGCGACAAATACAACAAATATTTTATTCTAATAAAAAAACTAAAGCTCTTAATAAATTACAGGTAGGTGATCGTGTAAAAATACATGACATGGATCATAAAGTGTTGCCACACAAAAGTGGAATAAGAGTCAATGTTAGTGCGAATAATCCTAATTCATATGTTGTAAAAAATGAAAAAGAAAATCTTATTAAGCGTAGTCACGTTGCACTTTCTAAGGGTATTTATTTTGGACGAGAGAAGGAGATGTTAAATGAGGATGAACAAATGGAGACCTAGATAGTAATAGTGATGATAAACGAATATATTATAATGTACCTACGCATACAACAGAGCTCAATCAGTCGTTTTTTCAATCACCCATTAAGCCTGAACCAATAATAAGTATAAGGTCAGGCAGAGCTACAAAAAAACCCTCATATCTACAAAATTATCAATGTTCTTAAATTCATTAAAATAACGGTATATATCAAGTAAATAATTTTAAAAAAAGGGAAAAGATGTTATGGTTAAGAGTATAAACACTCTGTAATGTCATATGAGTGTATTAATCTTGAGACATGCGTCATGCCATTCTGGCCGTAGAGTCAGTCATCAGAGAGACACTCAATAAAGCGGATGCACACTCATTGTATATATCTTACCTTACTTTATTAAACGTATAAGTACTTCAAACATCATGTGTATTATTATTTAATATAAATAAACTAAACTATAACAGATGATAATGATGAATATGATGATAAGAATGATCTTAATATGAATGATAATCATGATAAAGATGATTATAATAATGATTATTATTACATCGATAATGATGATAATGATAATTATGATGAAGATAATAATCACAACGATAATAATGACAGCGACGATGATCGTAATTATGATGATGATTGTGAATATGATGATTAAGATTATGATGATGATAGTGATAATCATAAATAGGATAAAAATAATGATCATGATAATGATGATGTTAATAATAATGTTAATGATCGTGATCATGATCATCATTATGATAATTATAATAATAAAGATAATGATTAATATGATGATAATAATAAAGATCACTATGACAATAATCTGATAATAGTGGTGATAATAATGATGATGATAATAATGATCACAATGATAATAATAAAAGCGATGATAATCATCATTATGATGATGATTGTGATAATAAAAATTAACATTATGATAATGATCGTGATGATGATGGAGATGCTAATGATAATGATGATGATAATGATAATTATGATGATAATGATAATAATAATGATGATGATAACGATGGTGATGATTATGATGATGGTAATGATGATGATAGCCATGATGATGGTGATAATCATAATGATGATAAGTATGATGGTGATGATAACGACAATAATAATGAGGATGATGATGACTATGATGATAACAGCGACGATGATAATAATGGTACTAATAATGATGATGATATTATTGATGATGATGATAAAAATAATAATTATGATGATGATGACGATGATGATGATGACGATGATGATAATAATAAGAATGACGACTATAATGATGATAATGATGATGAAGATGATAAGTATGATTATAATGATAAAGGTGACGATGCAGAGGTTTATAAAGATGATATTTATGAAGATGATGATGATGATAATAATAATAATACTGATGATGTCAATGATAATTAAGACGATGTTGATTCTAATTGTAATAGTGATTATGATGATAATGATGATTTGGATAGTAATTCTGATACTAATAATGATCATGATGACATTAGTGATAATGCTGATGATCTAAACGATGATAGTGGTAATAATGACAACGATAATAATGATAATTATGATAAAGGTGACCGTCATGATAATGATAATGATAATGATGATAAAGATGAAGATTTTGATGCTGTTGATGGCGATGATAATGATAATGATCATAGTTACGATAGTGACGATGTTGATAATAGAAATAATGATAGTTATAATAATAAAAACGATAATGATAACGATAATGATGATAATGACTGCCACGATGATAATAATGATGATGATAAAGAAACGATAAGGATTTTGATGCTCATAATGGCGATAATGATAATAATAATGATTATTATAATAATTGTTATATTGATGATAATATTGACAATGATAATGATGATAATGATGATAAAGATAATGACGATGATAAAAATCATGATGATGATGATAATGATAGTAGTATATATGACTATAATAATAGAAAAATTATCATCACAAGGATGGTAAATATTATGATGATTGTGATAATGATGAGACAATATTCATAGTAATAGTTATATTGATAATGATAATCACGATGATAGTGATAACAGCGATGATGATGATGATGATGATGATAACATTAATTTTAATTATAATAAGTCTAATGGTTATGATGATAATTATGATGATACTGATGATAATAATGTTGATGATGATAATGATAATGATAATGATGATGTCGATGATGACGATATTAATCATAACGATTAGAATGATGATGACAATAATTATGATGATGATGAAACTAATGATGATCATGATACTATTAGTAATAATGATCATCATGATGTTGTTGATAATCATGTTAATAATCGTTATGATGATAATGATCATGATTATGATGATCTTATTGATAAATATGGAATTGATAATGATGTTTCTAATAATAATAATGATACTGATGAAGATGATAATGATATTGATGACAATAATGATGATAATGGTGACAATAACGATAATGATGCTAATTATTGTGTTGATTATGATCCTAACGATGATAATATATATGATGATTATGATGATGACAGAAATGATAATAATTACAGTAATGATGATCATTATATAGGAGATGAAAATGACCATGGTAACGATGCCCATGATGATGTTGATCATGATAAATATGGTGATGATGACAATAATGATTATGGTGATGATAGTGATAATAATAAAGATTATAATGATAGGGATGCTGACTTAGATGATGAATGTGTTAATGTTGATGATAAACATGATGATTATAAAGTTGATGGTAATGATAACAATGATAATAATGATGATTGCACCGTAAAGATGATAAAGATGATGATAAAGATGGAAATTAAGATGATTCAATGATGATAATGATAGGGATTATGACAATGATAAAAATCTAGGATGATGATGTTGATGATGATGATAATAAGGATGATGATGATTATGATAATTATGATGATGATAATTACAATGATGATGACTATGATTATGGTAATGATGATGATTATAATGATGTCAATGAAGGTGATGATATTAAGACTGATGTTAATGATCGTAAAAAAGATTAAGATCATGATAATGATAATATTAATAAATGCGATTATGATAATGATCGGAATAATAATATTAGTGATGTTAAGAATGATGATGATAATGATTATTATTTTAACGATGATGCTAAAAATGATAATTATGATAATAATAATGATTACAACGATATTCTGATGATTGTAAACCTGATCATTACGATTATAATGATGATAGTAATCATGATGGAGAGGATAATGATAATGATCATGATAATGATTATAATAATGATCATGATGATGATGATGCTAATTATGATTTTGATAATGATCCAAACAATGATAATTATTGTAATGATTATGATGATTATGTTACTAATAATAATGATAATAATAAAGATAATGATTATAATAAAGATCGTTATAATACTAATGATGATGAAAATAATAGTTGAAATAATTATGATAATAATAATAATGATAATAATAATGATGTTAAAGCTGTTACATTGCGAATGATAATAATAATAATAATTTTGATGATAAAGATGATGATAATGATAATAACGACAATGATAATAATATTGATGGTAATGATAATGATAAAAAATATGATAATAATGATGATAATAATGATGATAAACAAGATGCTGATGATAATTTTGATGATAATATTAGGGATAATGATGATAATAATAATGACAACGTCAAGAATGATGATATTTATCAGGATTATAATAATGATATCGATAATGATGATAATTATAATGATGATGATGATAACGATGATGGTGATGATGATAATAATATTAATGATGATGATAATGATGATGATAATAATCATGATTATAATGTTGATGATAATACAGATGTTGATGATGCAGATGATGATAAATCTGATAATAATAATGGTAGTGATAGCAATAATTATGATGAGAATTATAATGATAACACTGTTAGAATAAACTTTATGATGATAATGATATCGATAGGGATGACTATGATTATTATGAATATGATAATGATGATGATGATGATGATAATTATGACGAATATAATGATCACAGCGATTACAATAATATTGATTACTATGGTGATAGTTCGAATAATAATGATGATTATGATGATAATGATAATGATGATGATGATGGTGATGATAAAAATGATGATGATGATGATGATTATGAAGATTCAGATGATAACGATGATGATGATGATAAAGATAGAAATGACAATGATAATGACAATAATAGGTATGCTAATAATAATTATGATGATGATAATAATGATGATGATAAAGCTGATGATGATGCTGATGATAGAAATAATGATAATAGTTCATGAAGAGGATAATTATGGTGACGATAATGATAAAGTTGATAATGATATGTATGATAACAATTTAGATGAGTATGATGAATAATAATAATACTGACGATAATAAGGATGATTATAATGATATTGATGATTATAATGATAATTATGATGATATTAATGACAATGTAGACATCGATAATGAGGATTATGGTGATGATGAGATTAAATATGATGATGATAATTATAATAATGTTACTAATGATAATGTTGATGATGATGTTAATGATGATAATGGTGATGATGATGATGATGATGATGATGTTAATGATAATGATGATGGTAAGGATGTAATGATGATAAAGATAATTATGATAATAATAATGATAAAGATGGAGAAAAAACGGATAATAATAATAATAATAGGTACAATGCTGATAATTATAATAATAAAATATTGATCATAAAGCTGTTTTGATGCTGATAATAACGATAATAATAATTATTTTAACGATAAGAAACATGACAGTGATGATTATGATAATGATAATAAAGGTAACAATAAAAATGCTGATGATGCTCATGATTGGTATAATGACGATGATGATGATAAATATGATAGTGATGATGATAACAATGATAATAATGATGATAACAATGATGATAAAAATCATTATGACCATTATGATCACATCAATGATGTTAATGATAATTATGATGGCATTGATGTTGCTGGTTATGATAAGAACAGTAATGATACTGATTATGCTGAGTATAATGATGATTACAGCGATGATGATGATAAGGATTATCATAATGATGATGATAATGATAATGATGATGATGACAATAGTCGTGATAATTAAGATGATGATAACTATCACAATGATAATGATGAAAGCGATAAAATTCATCATTATAATGATTGTGATAATAAGAATCAAGACTGTAATGATGATCGTGAAAATGATGGAGATGCTAATAGTAATGATAATAATAATGATAATAATGGTGATAATGATGATAATGATAACTATGGTTATGATTAAGATGATAGTAATGATGATCGTCGCCATGATGATGGTGATGATGATAATGATGATGATTAGTATGATGGTGATGATAACGTTAATAATAATAAAGATGATGATAATGATGATCACAACGACCATAATAATAATGGTATCAATAATGATGATGATATTATTGATAATGATAATGATGATAAAAAAAATAAGTATGATTATGATGATCAAGGTCACGATGCACAGGTATATAAAAATGATATTTATAGAGAAGATAATAATGATGATAATAATGGTACAGATGATGTTAATGATAATGTTGATGTTGATTCTAATTGTGATAGTGATAACGATAATTATGATGATTTTGATAGTTATGTTCATAATAATAATGATGATGATGACAATGGTAATAATGTTGATAATCGAAATGATAATAGTGGTAATAATGTCAACAATAATGATGATAATAATGATAATGGTGACCGCCAGGATAATGATAATGATAATGATGATAGAGATGAGGATTATGATGCTGATAATGGCGATGATGATGATAATGATATTAATTACGATGATGACGATGTTGATAATAGAAATAATGATAGTTGTAATAATAACAACGATGATTATAATGATAATAATAATGATGACCGCGGCGATAATGATAATAATTATGATAAAGAAATAATAAGGATTTTAATACCCATGATGGCGATAATGATGATAATAATGATTGTTATGATGACAGTAATGATAATGATACTAATTATTGTGTTGCTTATGATTCTAACGATGACGATGTACATGATGATTATGATGATAATGACAGCAATGATAATAGTTACAGTAATGATAATGATTATGAAGAAGATGATTATGACCATGGTGATAATGCCCATGATGATGGTGATTATGACGAATATGGTGAAGATGACAATGATGATTGTGTTGATGATAGTGATAATAATGAAGATTTCAATAATAGGGATGCTGGCATAGCTGATAAATGTTGTGATGTTCAGGATACACATGATGATTATAATGTTAATGGTAATGATAACGATGATAATAATGATGATTGCATCATAAGGATGATAAAGATGATGATAAAGATGACAATAAAGATGATTTGATGATGATAATGATAGGGAATATAACAATAATAAATATTAACGATGATGTTGATGATAATGATGATAAGGATGATAATGATTATGATAATTATGATGATGATAATGACGATGATGATGATTATGATTATGGTAATGATGATGTTTATAATGATGTTAATGAAGATGATGATGTGAAGAATGATGTGGATGATCGTCAAAATGATTAAGATTATGATGATGATGATGATGATGATGATGATGATGATGATGATGATGATGATAATGGTAATGATATTATTGAACACGATTATGATAACAATCTGAATAATAATGATGGTGATGATAAGGATGATGATGATGATGAATATCATATTATCTTAACCATGATGATAAAAATGATGATTATGATGATTATTATGATTACAACGATAATGATGACAGTAAAGTTGATCATGATTATTCTAATGATTGTCAGCATTATCAGTACGATTATAATCATGATAGTGATAATGATAAAGATGATTATGATAATGATCATGATAATGATGATAATGATGATAATGATGCTGATTATGATTTTAATTATGATCCAAACAATAATGGTAATTATAATGATTATGATGATTATGTTCCTAATAATGATTATGATAATAAATATAATGATTATAATAAAGATCATTAAAATACTAATGATAATGATAATAATAGAAGGGATTATTATGATCATGATAATGATGAAGATGATAGAGAAAATGATTATGACAATCATCAAGATAATAAAAATATTGATGATGATTTTGATGATGATATTTAGGACGACGATAATTATGATGATAAAAATGATTATCATGATAATTACAACAATAATGATGATATTGATGGTAATGATGATGATAATAAATATGATAATGATCATGATATTAATGACATTAAACATGCTGCTAATGATGATGTTAATAATAATATTGTTGATGATAATGATAATAATTATTACAACGTCAAGAATGATGATTGTTATCATGATTATAATAATGATATTGTTGATGATGATGATTATGATGATGATACTGATGATGACGATGATGATGATGATGATGATCATGATAATGATGACAAAGATGATGGTGATGATCATGACAATTATAATGATGATGATAATGATGATTATAATAATCATGATTATAATGTTGATGATGATAAACATGTTGATAATGCAGATGATGATAAAGCTAATGATAAGGGTAGTGATAATAGTGATAATGATGATACGAATTATAATGATATTAATGATTGAAATAAACTTAACGATGACGATGAAATTGATAGGGATGATTATGATAATTATGAATATGATAGTGATGATGGTAATGATAATTATAACGAATATAATGATCACAGCGATGCCAATGATAATGATTACTAAGATAATAGTTATAATAACAATGATGATATTGATAATAATGATAATGTTGATTATTATGCTGATGGTAGAAATGATGATTATTATAATGATGATGATAATGATGATGATGATAAGGATAAAGGTGATAACGATGATGATGATAAAGATAGAAAGGACAATGGTAATGATAATAATTAGTACGCTAATAATAATGATGATGATAATAATGATGATGATAAAGCTAATGATGATGCTGATGATAGGAATAATGATAATAATGATGTTTATAAAGAAGATAATGATAATGACGATAATGCATCGGTTGATAATGATATCAATGATGACAATTTAGATAATTATGATAAATGATGATAATAATGACGATAATAGGGATAATGATGATAATATTGATGATGATAATGATGATTATGATGATAATGATCATAATAATGACATAAATAATGAGGATGATGGTGATGATGAGAATAAATATGATAATGATGATAATTATAATAATGTTGCTAATGATAATGTTGATGATGATTATAATGATGTTAATGGTGATGATGATGAAAAGAATAATAATACAAGTTATGATGATGATAGTGATGACAATCATGAAATTATGATGATGATGAAGATGATAAAAATTATTATGACCATTATGATCAAATCAATGATGATAATGCTGATTATGATGCCGATGATGATGCTGGTTATGATAAGAACAATTATGATAATGATTATGCCGAGTTTGATGATAATAACGGCGATAATGATGATAAAAATTATGATAATGATGATGATGATAATTGTTATAATGATAATAAGTATGATAATCATAATGATGATGATGTTAATGATGATGTTGATGATAATAGTGATGATAATGATGTTGATAATGATCACCATAATGATGATTATGATGATAATTATGATGATTATGATTAAAATGATGATTGTTATTATGACGATCATGATAAGACAGCCGATGATAATTATAATAATTATGATGATAAGAACAGTGATAATAATGTGAATTATGATGATCGTTGTGATGATGATAAGTATGATAATAGTAACGATAATGATAATCATAATACTGGTGATAATGATGATAATAGTGCTAATTATTGCGTTGATTATGATCCTAACGATGATGATAATTATGAAGATTTCGCGGATTATGACAACGATGATAATAGTAAAGTAATGATGCTGATCATGATGAATATGATGATTATGCTGATGTTGACAATATTAGTAATGATGATTATTATGATGTTAATTATGATGTTAGTAATTAGATTACAATCATGAATCTTTCAGAAAGTGTTGCTTTTAATGATTTTAGGAACTGTTAAGCATTTTAGCAAGATTGGTTATTACATTTTTGAGTAATAACCCATCGATTATTTTGCAAGCCTTAATTGCAAATTACGTCATTTTTTAAGTGAAAAATTTAAACTATCCTAACCCTGCTAAAAAATTCAAAATCTTATTTAAGTTTGTTATTCTGTTGAAATTTAAATAAAATATTTATATGGAACGTTGTTGTAACGATTTTTTTACCGACACCTATTTTAGACAGACGAATAAGACTATATAATTTTTTTATTTTTTAATTTGGATGATTTTCTCTTCTATTTCTTAAAAGTGATTTTTAAGACAAAGATTTAAAATAAAATAGATTGTTTTTGCGACCATCAGGAGCTGAGATAACTTTGTTTTTTCAAAAAATTCCTGAGTCGCCTCTGATAAACCTATTTTGTTCAAACTTGGACAGTGTGCAGTTGAATATATATATTTAACAAAAAAAAAATTATTCGCACTAAGTAGTTGGATGCAAAGCAATAGAAAACTAGTGTCAAAGTAACGGTTGAATGTGCGGCGCGCGCTCGGTTCCTAGTGGCGGCGGAGTAGGGGTATTAGCTGCGATGGCGGCAGCTGCTCCGCTCGCTCGTTTTCGACTTTGACGGCAGTTGGGCGTAGAGTGTGAGCGTATATACAGTTTGCATAGCGTTCAAATACGTTTGAAAATATTTTTGGAGCACTTTTATTTAATTGTATTGTATGTATGTGAGTGTGATATGGTTTGTATTTGTACAAATTGTAATGGGCAAGAGTGTAAAAACAGCGAAAAACCTGAAGAAATCGTTAATGTTGATGACGAAAATAAATTAGATGGAGATGAGTATGATGATTCAGAAAATATATGTCACGATTTTTCGATGTCCGATCATAAAGATGATATTCTTGATGAATCGGAAATCACAGATAGTGAATGTACTGAGTCTGTTGTTATAGATGCTGAAAGCAGCGAATCTGTAATAAGCTACGAAACTAACGTATTGTAAAAATATAATGTGTACCTACTTTGTACTGAAAATATAATGATGTTTTTACTGATATTTTGTATGCAAACATATGTACACTACACACAATCCATACTCCTGATTTCCTAATTATTATAACAATTAAAAATTTCATTATTCAAGGTTTTATCATTTATTACTTATTAATAGTTATGTAAGCGCGGCCGATTAAAACTTACGAGCACAGTTTTCGCTGAGCTACGTACACTTGGAGAGATACCGCCGCCGCAGCTACTACCCCCACTCCGCCGCCGCTAGGAGCCGAGCGCGCACCGTACTTTTAACCCTTATTTTGACACTAGTTTTCTATTGCATTGCTTTCAGTTTCTTAGTGCAAATAATTTTTTTTGTTAAATATAGATATTCAACTGCACTCTGTCTAAATTTGAACAAAATTATTTCATTAGGGGCAACTCAGGAATTTTTTGATTATTTAAAAATTATCTCAGCTTCTGATGGTGGCAGAAACGATTTTTTTTTTTTCAAATCTTTGTCTTAAAAAGCGCATTTAAAATATAGAAAGGCGGATCATCTAAATTGAAAAATGTGATGATGATAAGGATGAAAGTGATGATGTAGATAATATTAATGATGATGTGAATAATACTAACAACGATCATGATGATGATTGAGATAACGGTAAGAGCGATAATGATATTAATGATGTTGACATGATAATGATAACGATGATGACAATGATACTTTTAATGTTACTATCAATAATGATGATGATGATGATGATGATAATGATGACAGTAATGGTGATCATGATAATGATGATAATGATGATGATGATATTATTAATCATAATGGTGACAATAAGGATGCTGATATTAATGATGACGATGATAATGATTATGATCAGGATGATGATGATGATAATGATAATAATGATAATAATAATTATAATCATGAAATTTTACATCGCTAACGTTATTGCCTTTAGGTTATATAAAAAAAATGAGGTGTAAAAAAACGGATTTCGTAGTACGCTTAATTGGTCTGGGGGCTTTACGTTCGTTTTGTAGCTAATAAGGTTAATTGCTAATGCAACTGTACGCTCTGTTCTTTGTTAGTCACTTTGTGACTTGAATCGCAGAACGAGGAAATTTTTTTTCTCCATAATACTTCGATTTTACCGACGTTACCTCTATGTAAGCTTCCTAAAAGGTTACTACATGATGTAACAATACTACATGCACAATTCTTTATGTGTCAGGTATCATTAAGATTGTTTATATGCCACTCAAATCGTGACGATTAATTTAATAATGTTTTTAGTGATCAAAATTCATCGCTTTATAGTTTAGTAATTTACTTATTACTTTATTTTGTTTACAAATTTTTAGGGAGCATCAATCCTCTATGGAAATGTACTTTGAATACGCCTATAACTATTGATGATGATGATAAAGATCTAATGATAATGATGATGATAGTGATGAAAATGATAATAATGTTGATAATGAATATAATTACAATGATGATGATGAATAAAATAAATATGATGATGACAGCGATGATAATAGTAACAGTATTAATAATGATGTTGATGATGATGATAAAGATGAAAATGGCGAAGATAATGATGGCGATGTTGGTGATAACGATCATGATAATAATGATGATAAGAATGATAAAGATGATGATGATAATGCTCATCATGATAAAGATCATTTTCATGATGATGAAAATAAAAATTATGATGATGATGATAACAATGATGATTATAACGATGATGATGACAATGCTGATAACGATTATGACCATTATGATCTCAATGATGATAAGAATGATTATGATAAATATTATGATGTACACGGAGAAGATAATACGAAGATTATAATCATGATGGTGATGATAATCATGTTAATTAAGGTTATAATAGTGACAATGTTGCAAATAATATTGATAATAATGATGATAATGATAATTATGATAATAATGTTGCTTATGATGATGTTGATGATGATAATGATGAAAGTGATGATGTCGATAATAGTAATGATGATGTAAATAATACAAACAACGATCATGATGATGATTATGATAATGGTTAGAGCGATGATGATCATAATGATGTTGACATGATAATGATGACGATGATGACAATGATACTTTTAATGTTAATATCAATAATGATAATGATGATGATGATGATGACAGTAATGGTGATCATGATAATGATGATAATGATGATGATATTATTAATGATAATGGTGACAATAAGGATGCTGATATTAATGATGACGATGATAAAGATTATGATCAGGATGATGATGATAATAATTATAATAATGATGATAATAATTATAATGATGCAATTGTACATCGCTAACGTTATTGCCTTCAGGTTATATAAAAAAAATGCAGTGTAAGAAAACGGATTTCGTAGTACGCTGAATTGGTCTGGGGGCTTTACGTTCGTTTCGTAGCTTATTAGGTTAATTGCTAATGCAACTGTACGCTTTGTTCTTTGTTAGTCACTTTGTGACTTGGATCGCAGAACGAGAAAATTTTTTTTATCCTTAATAATTCAATTTTACCGACGTTACCTCTATGTAAGCTCCCTGACAGGTTACTACATGATATAACAATACTACATGCACAATTTTTTATGTGTCAGGTATCATTAAGATTGTTTATACGCCACCCGAATCGTGATGATTAATTTATTAATGTTTTAAATGATCGAAATTCATCGCTTTATAGTTAAGTTACCTACTCATTACTTTATTTCGTTTACGATTTTTTAACAGCATCAAACCTCTATGGAAATATACTTTTTTACACCCCCCCCTCGAAAGTACGTGTTTCGCATCATATGACCCCCCCTCGAAACATACTCATTTTTGTCTAGCTGAGCCCTCGAAT